>JAJEJO010051873.1:0-26751 GCA_020662805.1 Glaucomys volans
ATGCGCTCTCCCATCATGCCACAGCATAGATCTTCCCGTCTTCTGCCACATTACCCTTTTTAAAATATATATCTTCTACACTCATTTTGTGTTCCAGGGATTGTATCTCTTTATGCATCAGTAGCTTGGGAACCACTTAGGATATCAGACTGACCATTCTACAATATAAATGAGCAATCAAATTGTTTCCTTGATGCTCAGTGAGGTTACCATTTGAAATGCAAAATTCTTATATGGTAAGTCAACTATCAAAATGATAAAAGGCATTTATTTGCTTCTTTCAGCTACCACATTTGGATATGAAGCCTTGGTGACCCGGGTTTTCTTAGAAATTTGTAATAATATGAAATTTTAATGGCTTTAAAAAAAATCTAACCTGGTACTGCTGATAAGAGAAACAGGGGTATCATTCTCCTTGTTGGGTTACCACAAGGACCTCCACCCAGAACCAAGGTTCACAGCAGCGTATGGAGAATGGCATGATCCCATGAGGCTTTTCCAAGGACACCACATCCTGATGGGGGAAGAACATTCCTATCCCTGAGTTTAATAATGTGATCATGGATTCTGTCTTCCTTTTTACCCAAGTCTCCAGAGGCAATATGAGAAATTTAAACACAGATATAAAAGGAAGTCTTTTTAGCAAACTGTGTCTCTGTATCATTTGGGCATTATTATTTGTCAGAGTTAGCTAAGTTCTGCTGCAGGAACCAGTCTCCTTCCTCTTGGTCTTGTGTGGCTCCCTGACTACACAAAATTAAATTGAATGAATGAATGAATGAATGAATGAATGAATGAATGAATGAATGAATAAGGTGGAGGAGAAACAAAAGGAAAGGGAGCTTACTGAGGGACCATTTTAGACCTGAAACAAGCACTTCACATCTGGGAATGGAGGCTGGCACTTTGGCTACCCTGGTGATGGGAATGTGTGACCTCAGAAGTGATCAGTGAAGACTATGCCACTGACAAGGTCTCCTGAGCCACCCTGAAAGCCTCCATTGTCTGGGCAGGTGGAAGCTTCCATCTTTGCTGCTTTAAATGTCAGCCAGAAGAAACAGCGTTGCCTCTGTAATGCATTCTGAGTACATTATTTAAAATGTGGCAGCACTATGTTAAAGAGATTTGGGGAGATTGGAGAGAGGTAAGTTCCAAATTCCATTAAAGCACATTAAAGAAAATAAAATTAGCTTAGGAGTGCAAACATACATCAAGCCATTAAATAATTTAAAGAGTTCTTAGTATAGCATGGATCCATAGAAACGTGGGCATGCTGAAACTGCCTGAGTTGTACTCAGCTGAAATGTTTGGTAGGATTAAACCTGGAGGCTGATGCTAGAAAACTAGAATTTGATAGAAAGCACTCTCATGAAGGATGGTGAGGTCAAGTGTTTAACAAAGGCGAGCTCCTGGCCACTAATGCCAGATTGCCTGGGCAATATTCATCTCCCCTTCCTCCTCCCTAATAGAACCTTGATTTTGTCCAGGGAATAATATGCCCACTTTAAAAAAAAAAAATTGCACTTCCCAGCCTTCCCTGCAGCTAGAAGCAACCATTTGATACAGTCCTGGTTCAATAAAATATAAGCAGAAATCTGCTGGGAATTTCTGAGAAAGTATAATTTCCTGATGGAAATACTATCTCTTCTCCCTCACCATGTCCTCCTATTTTTCCCCAGTCTGGAAGGTAGACAGGAGCCTGGAAATGGAGTAGCTGGTTTGCAAACTTCCAAGGGAAACAACCACCGCCTGCTGATCACGACACAGCAGAGACAGCAGCCCTGCATTTCAGAGCTTTCATGAGCTGCCGCGCCAGCCTCCAGTTGCCAACTTTCTAGGTGAGGGAGATGAACCCCTACTTGGCTAAGTCACTGTGATTGGGTTTCTGCTTCATGCAGCTGGAGGCAATTCTTAGCCAATATAAAGTGTTATACAGACAAAAGAGTTCCCTGTTCAACAAGCTTTGGAATCAGAAGGGTAAACACAGGTCCTTGTTATAGGCCTTTCTGAGCCTTTCGTATCCTAGCTGCCTGATGACGCTCCAAGAGGAGAGTGTCTCTCAAGTTCTGTTCACCATGGAAACTTTTATTTCATGTTACATTTCTTGGGAACAGTGTTCCACCAAACATACCTTGGGAAACTGGGCTCCTGCTGTCGGTCTCTGTCTTTCTCTGTCTCTGTCTGTCTGTCTGTCTGTCTCTCTCTCTCTCTCTCTCTCACTCTCTCTCCTGTACCAAAGAAACTACATGCCTTTCTAGGACACACAAATTTTTAGCAAAAGTGAAATATAAAGGCTGGAGATATAGTTCAGTTGGTAGAGTGCTTGCCTCTCAAGCACAAGGCCCTGGGTTCAATCCCCAGCATGCAAAAAAAAAAAAAAAGTGAAACATAAGACCCATTTTAACCTTGCATACTGGGTTGAAGAGTATCTACCAAAAATCTACGTCCATATGAAACCCGTGAATGTGTCTTTATTTAAAACAGGGTCTGTGGAGATGCAATCAAGTTAAGATGAGATCAGAGTGGATTAGGGTGAATGCTAAATCCAATGTTAAGCATCCTTATAAGAAGAGAGACATGTGGACATCCTAGGCTAGAGAGGAGACAGACACACAGGGGGAAGGCCATGTGACAACAGAGGCAGAAATTGGAAGTTAAGGAATGCCAAGAATTGCTGGCTACCACCCAAAAGAAGGAAGAGCCAGGGAAGGATTCTCCCTTACAGTCCCCAAAGGGAGCATGGCCCTGCCAACACCTTTGATTTCAGACCTGTAGCATTTAGAACAGTGAGAGAGAATAGATTTCTGTTGTTTTGAGCCATCTGGTTTGTGGTACTTCATTAAGGCAGTTATGAAAAACTAGTATATTCTGTTACAAAGTCTGAATTATAATTTTTTCCCATGTCCAGCAAGGAAAATTAAGGGTCAATATTGAGGCCGAGCCATCAAGAGAAACCTCTTCCCACCCTGCTCTACATTTTAGATTCTTGAAAGGAATGTATATTCTTCCTGTCATGTTTCCTTGAGATCAAAGAGCATCTTGAAAACTCTGACATTCAACAAAAGAAAGTCAACTTTAAATAGAAATGCCCTAAAGAACAGCTTCACAGGATCCCTGGGTTTGCCGTGAATTATCTTCCTCCCCTAGGGTCAGTGCCTTCTCCCTTCTTGGCTTCTGACCTCCATAACTAAGGGGTTGGACTGGCACATCTCTATGGCACTTCCTCTTTGGTACCCTGGAATTCCAGTGGGAATGCTGCATGTGTGACTTCCGACCCTTCTTACTTAGAAACACAAGGATGGGCAGGGCTGGTTGGGATGAGAAGTCAGTGTCTGGTCCTGCTAAGGTTTAGGGTTTTTCCAAGTTTGCTCATATAGATGCTCCTCCACTCGGATGGGACCACATCCTGATGAAAGACTCATCAGAATTTCAAGATATAAGTTGAAAATGCATCTAACATGCCTAGCCTACCAAAATCATGGCTTAGCCCAGCCTGCCTTAAACATGCTCAGAGCACACACATTGGTGTACAGCTGGGTAAAATCATCCAGCACAGGCCTGTGTATGTTACAGTGTTGATCAGCTACTGTAGAGCACTGGTTGTTTATTGCCATGAGCACATGACTGGAGAAGGAACTTCGGCACCCTGCCACCACCGCCCAGCATCTCAAGAGAGTATCCCGCCACACATCGCTAAGCTGGGAAAAGATCAAATTCAAAGAAAGTTTCTACCAAACGTGTGGCTTTCACAGCATCCTAAACAGAAAAAAAATCACAAGTCAATCTATCACACGAGATATCGAGGACAGCTATGCATAACAACCTTCCTTCCGAGGGTAGCTCTTAGAACTGAACTGCAAGAGGGAACACGGTGCTATATTTAGAGTTAGGTTTGTCCCAAAACTCCTGAAAGAGTGGACTGATTCTTTAGAAAAGGCTATAATTGAAATTACTAGGAAGAAAAAAAAAGAGTGAGTCTCTCTTGCCCACTCTTAGGAGAAAGTCACACTGGTAAAAGTACGTACATTATTCACGCTACCAAAGATGACTTTATGAACAAGGTGACTGAGGATTTCTTTTCAAATAAATGCTATTAAAAAAGAAGTTGCTTAACCTGCTCTTCTCCAGTTAAGTAACACGAGATCCTTTAGATTCACTTCATCACAAGAACTAGTGCCTGCCACGTGACCACGTAGGCTGCTTTCTCCTGAATGCTACAATTGCTCATCATGCTTCATAAGTATACTGGCCAGCACAGAGGACGATATTCTCCAAATTGATCAACACAATGGAAACTTAGGGAAGAATGTATCTTGGAGACCAGATGTCATTTTGTCAGTATACCCCACAGGCTACAGAAAATGCAGACATGTAATGAGAAATCAAAGAATCCTTGCTGTTCTCAAGGACAAACGAGATATGATATCTGAGTAAGATGCACTATGATATTGTAATTATCCAACATAAATAGTTTCAGTGCTTTAAATTCATACATCCCCTGTCAAAAATGGTTTGATGAAGCCAAAGAGACTATAAATTCTGCAATACTCAAACTCCTTGGACATTTGCGATATAATTTGTGCCTGGCAAGAACATAAAAACCTTAAAATAAGATTCTGTCTCCTCAATTCTCTAAGCATATCAATGGACTATTTACTACTATATTTATAATAAAGGAGAAAAATAAACCCAAAAATAAACTGTGTTTTTAAAAATCATATACCGTAGTCTATTATTATTATTACCTAGCTGTAAGTATATTCATATACCCAATCTATAGAGATTTATTGCCTATTATAGGTCTGCTTTTTCTCATTCAAAAAAATGAGATTAATAATATCATCTACCCTATAAGGTGGTCATGATAATTAGACTTTAAATATACATACATATAAATATTTATCATTACCACAGCCTGACATGTAGGAAATGCTGAATAAATACGAGCTCTACAATTATTACGGAGCCAAGTGGAAAGATTTGGGATACATTTTGGAGCACTGAGCCAACAGAATTTGCTAATGGATTGGATGAGCATGTGAAGGAAAGTCAGAAATCAAGGACAACGCCAACATTTTTGGCTTGAACAACTGGGAAGATGATAAAAGGAAAATGCAAAAGAAATAGGTTTGAGGAAAGAAATCAAAAGCTCTAATAGGGCCGCGTCAGGCTTGGTCTGAGATGCCCGTACTATAGGGCAGCCATGTAGAAAATTCAAGGAAGTGGTTGATCCAGTTGTCTGCAGCCTCACTGCTGAATACTAAGCAAAGTGCGTGATCCCACCAGGGAGTTACTTGGACACACACTCTCAGGCCCCACCCCAGACCTATGGAACTGGAATCAACCCCTTAATAGGTCCCCCAGGTGATCTGTGTGTACATTCAATCTGAGAAACACTGAGCTAGAGCTCTGAGGAGACACAAACCTTGGACTCAACCACATCCTCCTAAGTGGAGCCTCATGTCAAGGCCTGGATGAGCTCCTGAGGGAGAGTGTGTAAGGGAGACCAATGTCCTCAGGCAGAGCCTGGGCCCTCACATACCCAGAGGTCAGATAGGGGAAGAGGAAAATGCACAAGAGGAGGAACAGTCAGTGAGCAAAGGGAAACCAGGAGCACCAGATGTTCCATATGGCCACTTTGAAGAAGAGTACAAGAACAGACTGTTGGTTAGATCTGCCAATATGATCATCATCATGAGTTATAATGCCCTTGGTGAGAGCAGTGCCAGTGGCATAGAAAGGACAGAAGCCCAGTGTGAACAGGGGACTTCGCGGGGGTCGGGGGAACTGGAAATGAGGCAGGGAGCAAAAGCAGCTCATCCAAGGAGTTTTGCCAAGAACCTAAGAGAGAAATGGGGCAGGAGCTGCAGATGGCTTGGTGGGGGATGCAAGAGCATGCCTGACAGCTGAGGGGAAGGTTGCAACCAAGAGAGACAGACAGGAAGGAGAGGGAGAGCCACTGATGCAGAGAAGAGCAAGGCCGGTGCTGCAGGGAAAGGGGCCTACAGCCCCCACTAGACACAGGCCCACTCAGAAGAGCAGGGAGGGTGGTGGGCTGCATGGCGGGAAGATGGGAGACTTCCAGCTCATTGCTTTTGTTTCTCAATGAAGTTGGAGTGGGGTAGGAAGGGAAAGAGAGAAAAGAGGAGTCAATCAGTCATTTGGGGAAGTTGGAAAGTACTTGCCTCACTGGGGAGGCCAGGGTGCTTTTGAGACTGTGGGTCATACATATTTCAAAAACCCACACTCTCCCATAGTCATCTTCATTCCTTAAAAAAAAAAAAATCCTTTACTAATGCACAGAGGCATGAATCATGAGAAAGTGCATCTTTCCCATCAATTTTCCTTATTCGTGTAAGTATTTTATTACGGTAAAGGTCACCATCAGCAGAGCAAGGCTAGACAAGGGAGTCAGAGCAGAACAAGACGATGATACAAAAGGACAGGAGCCTTCTGTCCCCTGCAGGAGATTTATGGCTGAGGGTGATGCAGGAATTAAAGACAGGAAAACACAAGAGGCCTCCAGGGAGAGAGCCTTTCCTCCTTTTCTTACAATTCACAAGAACTTCTAGGAGATCCCTCATGGGACAATAACTTTGGTAAACAGCACCAGATACTATTAATTGTTTTTAATTGAGTTTTGAAGCATCCCAAAGTCAATATCGCCTCTTCAGTTACCTTCCTTCCTGCTTAGAAACCAATCATATAATGCTTTACAGCACTCCCTAACCCATCTTGATTTGTGACACACGAATGAATGAATGGATACACAGACTAATGGATAAAGAAATGTGGTATATGTAAACAATGAAGTATTACTCAGTCATGAAGAAGAATGACTTTATGACATTTGCCAGTAAATGGATGGATCTGGAGACAATCATGCTAAGTGAAATAAACCAGTCCCAAAAAGCCAAAGGTCAAATGTTTTCACTGATATGCAGAAGCCCTCCACAATAAGGGGAGAGAGGGGAAGAACAGATATTCAGTAGATTAGACAAAGGGGAATGAAGGGAAGGGATGGGAGATAAGAAAAGGGAAGACAGAGGAATGAATCAGAAATAATTTTCATATGTACATATACAAATACACCATAGTGAATCTTGCTATGGCGTACACCCATAAAAATGGGCCCTAACTAGACTCACATATATTCCTTGTTTGCACAATTATATTAAAATGAATTCTACTGTCATGCATAACTAAAAAGAACCAATTAAGAAAAAGCAGCAGCAAAGCCTGGCTCTCCTCTGAGCACATGCTGCCCCACAGCACTCTCTCCTCATCTCACACACAGAGGGCCCATCTGGGTGCAGTATAAATCCCTCCTGGGCCCTGCAGCCATCTCCACCCATATCTACTCCTTCAAAACTCCCATTGCCTTGGAAGTGCACATCTGACTGACATCCCATCATCTCTCCTGTGACTCTCCTCTACGCTTCTTCTGGTCACTCCTCTTGTTCTCTGATGGTACTACTCCTGGTGAACCATCTTCCTCTCCATCATTACCCTCACTCATTCCTGATGACTTCTATAACCACACAGCAATTCATAGGACACAAGCCTTACATCTCCACAGCCTGTGTGTCAGCCATCTCTCCTTCTGTCCCAGCCTCAGCCACCTCCTCCCACGGTCATACCCTAGATCTTGCCTCACCAGTAAGATCCCCACTTCCAACATCTGGATATCAATACCTTCCTCCTTGACTGTCCTCTTCCAACCTACCTACTCTGGTATCCCCCCTCCAGCAATTATCCAACACCCCAGGACCTCCTACTTTTTCACTAGTCCCCAAACTCTACATAGATAAATTAGTCCCTTGCAAAGCACCACTAACTCCTCCTCCCTCCCTCTCTCTGCTGTTCTCAGCTCACAGAGCCCTGCCCTTGGTTAAACATTCGACCTCATTCCTGGACAGGACCTGAGCAGCTGACCCCTACCTTAACCTACACTAGAGACCCCCTTTTGAATATCTTACCATTATGAGGCAATCGCCCTTCCCTGGCATCATTCGGAAGGATCATTTCCCACCTGCCCTTCTCTCTCAAATGCCCATCGCACCCTCCACCCCCACCCTCAGCCAGTGAGGTCACCTCCAATGGCATAATGAGAATGCCTGCCATCCACCAGCACTCCTCATCCTCCACCTCCCATAACCCACCTGAGACAGCTCAGGCCACTTCCCTGTGGGACCTTCCCTGGCCACTCCTCCCATGGCCTCTGTCACTCTCCCTGGGCAACTCCTCTGTGTAACAGGTGTCAGTGCTCACACTGCTCACTCATTTGTCTGCATGGTCAGCTTCTGTGTCTCCTTACTGTCGTGGTTGCCAGCAGACCTCAAGCAATCTTACACGAAGATTTTATTGAACATTTTTCATTTATCCCTTTCTCCTCCCTGCAAAAATTAACAGTACACCTGCAATCTGAGCCGCACGTACCTATTTTGAAAAGATATTTACTGAACTAAAGTTAAAAAAAAAATCAGAACCTGAAGCAAATAAAACAAAATGGAATCAATACTACAGCTGTGTTCCTCCCTCCTGCCTACTCTCACTAATGGAACAGACAGCCCCTCATAAGGCAAACCACAAAATCCTTCAGGGGAGAACTCTGGAAGCAGCCTGTGCAGGAGGCAAGGATCAGATCCCCCAGCTTCTGGCTTCATCCCCTGAATGTCACTTTCCTCTTAGGCAACTCCCCCTCACCCTCCCATAGAGTCCCTATAGGGCTCCATTATGCTTCTGCTCCCCCTTTGAGATTAAAGGAAACACCAGCCCTGTTTGCCTGCAAATGGAAGAGCCTAGCTGACATTTAAAAGACAAGCAAACAACCAAAAAAGAGATGCTGTGGCATTTAAGCATATGAAAAGATGCTCAGCTCCATTGATCATTAGAGAAACACAAATTGAAACCATGCTGAGCTACTACTCTGTCTACTCTGATGGCTAAAATTAAAAATTTAAAAAAAAAAACTAACAAAACCAAGGGTAGAGTAACTAAAGCTCTTATACATTGCTGGTAGGAACATAAAATGGCACAGTCATTGTGAGAACAGTTTGGCAGTTGCTTATAAAGCTAAGCACATGCCACATTACACTGCCATCCCACTCCCACATATTTACCCAAAAGAACTTCGATCTTACATTCACACAGAAACCTGTATGCCAATGTATACCTGGCTTTATTCATAATCACCCCAAACTAGGAACAACCCAAAAGTCCTTTCTTGGGTGAACAGCTAAACAAATGTAGTACATCCATCTAAAGGCATGCTAATCAGTATTCAAAAAGAACTATTAATATTTGTAACAACACAGATGAACCTCAGAAACATTACCCAATGTGGAAAAAATCTAATGCAAAAGACTACACTGTATGACCCCATTTACATGGTATTCTGCAAAAGACAGAACTAAAGGCAAAACCAGGTAGGTGGCTGCCAGGGCCATGAGTCATACAAAGGGACATGAGGAAACTTCTTCAATCTGGATCGTAGCAGTGGTTACACAACTGTTTATATTTGTAAAATTCACAGAACCATACATCTAAGGAAGACAAATTTTACCATATGATTATATATTAATAAGCTCGACTCTTAAAAAACACAGGTAAATAAATTTAAAAGCAATCTTCTGTGTAATACAGAGGGGAAAACGGGAATAAATAATAGCAGAAGCACAGCATCAGAATAAATCATCTTTGAAGAACCGGTATCTGATCCTACAGTAGCCTTGAAAGAACCCACATAATGATGTGGTACCTTGCCTGGCAACCCAGGTTGGCTTCAAGGTGCCCTCTTGCTGCCTGCCATATGGGAGCTGGGCAGTCATCCATCTCAGGCCTGCCTTGAACAGGGCACAAAGGACCTCACTCCAAATCCCCAGTCACCTGGGCCCTCTGATTGGCAGAATCAAAATGACTGGCATCTGAAAGACCAACCCCACCCTGCAGCCTCCCGACACCATCCTACAAGTACAGCAGCAGAAAATCATTACTAAACCCATGATGACTATTTCATGGGAATTACAAAGTGGGAAAAAGTCCTTTGCTCTCAAAATCAGATGCACTTCAAAACAATATTTGTGCAGGTGAACGGTCATGGAGGACCTGAGAAGCACTAAGATAGTCTCAGATCAGCTTATGGACTTGCTCTGCAGGCAGAAACCCCACTTTCTTGGTCTGCTTCTCATTTCCCAGCAAACTTGTTTTTTCTGAGGATGCTTCCACCCATCCTCAACATCCTGAGGATCCCCATTCGCAGCAGAAACTGAAGCGATAAGCTGAAGCTATAGATCTGTTTTACAACATTGTCAACTTAATTAAGTATTGCTGGGTGTCCCAGTTGCATAATCTAGGATTTTTCTCTCATTATTATATATCAGCTTAATAGAGTTATCCTTTGACAGTATTCTCTATTTTCATTTTGTGTTTGAAGTTGACCCATGTTTAGCATCCTTGCTCCAGATGAAAATCTCCAATTTTAATGAAATGGTAACAGTACAAAACAGAAGATATTTTTAATTATTGAAAAATAAGAAAATCAACAAAATTAAAGAGCATGCTGATAAACCCAAGGACTCGTCACTTAGTATCTTTGTGGTAGACTGCAGTTTGCCCGGGAGATCCAGGCTGTGCCTCCTGTTCCAATGTAATTAAGAATAGCCCCTCCTTTCACCCTGCAGACTGTGCCAGTTTAGATAGATTTTCCTCAGCTTCCACAATTATCAACTGATGGACGATCTCTCTCAACCCCACTTATCCCTCCATACGAAAAATCATTTTGAGATAAATCCTACACCTTATACCATTTCATAATATATTTTATAATGTTTTTAGAGGAGATTTTAATTCTTTGATACCCTTAAGGTTGATATGTCAAGCTTATGTTTAGTTTGAAACTAAACATTATAAATTTATAAGCTTCAAAACTAACAAGCTAAAGCTTCTCCCTGGGAGAAGGGATTTGGGGTGGGGCAGGAATTGCTTTATGCTAGAACCTATTTGATTTATATACTAGGGTGTATGCATTGCCTTGAAAATTTAAAATTTGGGCATAGGTAAAAAAGAACAACAGTCTATTTTATAAAACAGCCTAGAACATGAAGAATTAAGTTCTACGGCAGGATTCTAAAAATTGTTTTGTCTTAAAGATCATAGCTAAAGAAGAAAAATGAGACAACCAGAGAAGGAAACATGGAGGTAACAGAATTTTTTTTTGTAAATTGTAACTCCATATTTACTGCACAAAGAGTCCTCAATAGCCACAGATCCTTCCTTCTCATCCAGGTGAAAAAGCCGGCATCCCCTCTCTTAGAGGATCTACTTGCTAGCTCACTTATTTTCTGTTAGTTTCTTGCTTTGTGTGTCTAAAACAACCCTGACCAATGATCTTCCACAGCACTTGAGTAATAACGGCCCCACCCCCGTTCCTAAAAGTATTAAACTTCTTTTTAACCTCATTTTCATTCCATTCCTTTTAACCTCATTTTCATTCCATTCCTTTTAGACTATTATTCAGATTCTTCTGATTTGCCACTTCTACTTTTCTGAGGTTTCTGATGAGAAATAACTATGCTTCTCAGAACTATGTGTAAACTAAAGTTAATGATCTTGATTGGGGTGGAAGAATTTTTCAATGTTTCTGGACTATTCTAAATGGGGGATCCTGGGACTGAATTAATAGGTACTACAGCTGTGTGAGGAGGGCATTTCCATAACAAAGACAAGCAACCTCACCAGGACTTGAATTTAAGTTGTGTATGACTTGATTGAAAATTCACACCCCTGGCTTTTTTTTTTTTTTTTTTTTTTGTACTGGGGATTGAACTCAGGGGCACTCCATCACTGAGCCACATCCCCAGCCATATTTTGTATTTTATTTTAGAGACAGGGTCTCACTGAGTTGCTTAGGGCCTTGCTAAGTTGCTGAGGCTGGCTTTGAACTCGCGATCCTCCTGCCTCAGCCTCCCAAGTGCTGGGATTACAGGCGTGCACCACACCCCTGGCTTTTAAATTCAAGATGGCAGGCCTGTCCCACATATCCCTATGCTTCTCTCTCTGCTTGGACTCCCCTATATTGATCATAAGGGAATAAAAACATAAACTCATAATGGCAAACAAAAGTGGGTCACAACCAGAGGAGAGACTTCAACAAATTTCTGGAAGACAAAAAGCACTGGTGATTTATGTCTGAAGGAGAGAAACCATGGTTTTGATTTCAGGCAGAGGAGGAGACTAGAGCAAGAAGAGCCAATCTGTGTGGCAGAACCTGGACTCTGAGATGAGATACTCAGTACTACCGAAAGCAGGGATCGAAAATCAGAGGCTGAACACAAATTACAGGTCTAACAGAGAAGCAGACCCTGCCCAACCCCCAACCTGCACACAAAGCAGCCCATGGCCCAGCACTGAGCTGTTTACCTCTTTATCTCAAAATAGCCTGCATACACTGCTGTTTCTCAATTCACCAACTTCAATCACAGTATGGGTCTTAGGGCCACTGCACACAAGGCAGGGGACAGCCAGGGCAGCTGTGATGGTATGGTGTCCCCACAAAGGAGAGTCCTTCTCAGGAGCTGCCTAGGGGACCCCAGAAAACAGAATCCATTTGAATTTCACCCTTTGAACACCTTTCACCTAGTGGCCCCAGGGTTATTAGAGCCCCTGAGAAGGACAAGCAATCCTGCACAGTGAAAAATACCAACCCAGTCAGGTGACACTTCAAGAGTTATCAGTTTTGACAAATTCCTTATGGACAAATCATAGAGACCAATTATGAATATGCAACAGAATGAATATTTTATCCCCTTTGATAATGCAAAAGTAAATTTAGAGCTAGAGGAAGATGTGGTGGTAGGAGCCTGGTCTTACAGAGCAGAGTCAGGTCACATGATCAACAGTGGATGGAGTGAGAAATTTAGTTTTAAGAAATCTATTGTCTGGAGTTACAAGGATGACCAGGAGGAGGGCAGTGAGGGGGTGCAGGTGTGTTGCAAAGAAACTACATCCTCCTCGACTTTCATGGCAGAGTCAGTAGACAATGACGGAAGTAGACAGACTCGGAAACAGCAGTATGTGCACATTATTTTCAAATGTGGGTAACTACAACAAAATGAAAAACACAACTCAAGTGGTTTGCCTGGGAGAAGGGATTTGGGGTGGGGCAGGAATTGTTTTAATGAAGAATCTATTTTATTTATGAACTGGGGTGCATGCATTGTCTTGAAAATTAAAAATGTGGGCAAAGGAAAAAAAGAAAAAAACAGTCTATTTTATAAAATAAGAGAAAGGAAGTCTCACACAGCACAAGCATGGGATGGTAAAGCTGGAGTCTGCATAACTATGGCAACAGATGCAGCTAATTTAGGACAGAAATGAGGGTGTTGGAAAGAGCTAAGAGTACGTGGTGTTAAGAGGGAAGGAGAATAAATTCTAAATAAAGGGATGCTGAGATAATCAGTATGGATGCTCTGCCATCTGACACAGTAAAGAGGAAAGAACTGAGCCCGCCCTCACTCTTCCTGTGCCTTTTCACTGTAGCTTTTTCTTTTTTAAAGTAAGATCCTGATGGGGACTCCATGCCAAATAAAGCAAGCAAACATGATGAAATTCACACCCAATGAAGTGACAGGTGGAAAATCATGTCCGTTATTAAAAAATTCTGTCTTCATGAAGTCTTCATGCAATTCAAACTTTAATAGCTTCATTTGTTCTTCAAGTAATTTATCAATGACATTCAAATGCACTCGTATGGATTTTCCCTTCAAGAAAATGATTCACAACTGAGCACAAGTCCTTAACTACTTTCAAAATGCCACAGAAATTTACCAAAGGAATGTAAAAATAGGAACAAATCTGCAACGCTTCTGGGTACCAGGAAGCTGCCACCCCGTGGCAGGAACTGCGGGAGATCGACATCTCTGCACCACGGTTCCTCCCATCCAGGAACATGGCATCCTGTTTGAGTAAATACTGTCAGTTCATGTTTTCTGTGAAAAATTGCCCATTTCATCCGGAGCTTCATGTTAGGATTCAATAATGTAGCGTTCATGTGATTTTAAATCTTTTATCCCCTTTGTTCCATATGTTGTTTCCAGATTTACAGAATTTATTTTTTTTCTCTTAGTCCTGGCAAAGTTTGTCGATCATACTGACTTTCTAAAAGAACTTACTAGACAAAAGAGGAGAGCCCACATGAGGAGGAGGAATGGGCTGTGGATGGTGTAGGAACTGAGGCGGGGACCGGTGAGGGAGCCTTTCTGAAGGCTGGAGAGGTTCTGCCTTCCCAGGGGTGGAGAGTGAAGGAGGAAGAGGGAAAGCAGTTGGGGCTACATCCTGAGGGTAGAGGAATGGTGAGCCCAACTCTGGGTAGAGGGAGGTCAGACAGGAAGCATGGAGGAGAGAGAGGGTACTCCAAGTAAGCCAGGTTGCAGTCAAGAGCCATGTGACTGTATGACAGGGAGACTCAAGCAAACTACCCCAGGCAGAACGGAGGGGCAGCCTTGTTGACATGGGAACCAAAGTCCAGCTGGGTGTCACATAAGCTGCTAGAACTGGAATTCAGGGAGCCATGCAGATTCCTGTCTAGATAGCCATGAAGTAGAATAAAGATCCATGATTTCTTCCATGTCTTTTTTTTCTTTTGTGTGTGTGTGAGTGTGAGAGGTTGCTGGAGTTTGAACCCCAAACTTCAGCAGACCAGACAAGTGCTCTACCATTGAGCTACATCCCCAACCCTTTTTATTTTTGAGACAGTCTAAGTTGCCCAGGCTGGACTTGCAATTCCCCTGCCTCATTCTCCCCCGTGGCAGGGATTATAGCTGTGCTCCATGCCCAGCTCTTTGTGGGGTCGACTTCTCATCCAAACTCCTCTTTAGTCATGGCCTAATGTGACCACTAGAGTCCAAGCCCTCACAGGCCCATGCCAGGTCCAAATAACTGAATGTATAAGGAGATAGAGTGAATGGTGTCAAATAACTCTTAGAGTTGTCACAGAGAAACCAGAGGGATCTGCCACCTGTCCTGATAAGATTTTCTCAGTCTCTTCAAGGCTGGGCAAGGGAAGATCATTCCAGATATCAATGGAACACTGAAATTTGCTTTGGGAACCACCTCCTGAGTGCCCTGGCCTCTAGGTCCTGCTCTGGTGAAGCCCTGTGTCACATCAAATATGTTAGGGGTATTTACTGCTGGGCCAAACAGTATTTATTATGCACTTATGTGTCTTTAGTTTTGACTACATCTGTTGGGTGATCGGAATTGGCTTTGTTTGAAGTTGAATATGTTATAGTTCCATGTTCCTGGCAGTTCTCTCAGCAGGTCAAGATTGAGGGGTCTACCATGCAAGATGGAAATGCTGGTAGGGTTTTGGAGCTCCCACCCTCACCCCATTGATCATACAACAGCGCATCCAGCCCTTTGGCATTAAGCCTGAGGATTACTCTAGAACTCAACCAGGGCACACCTGTCTCTTCCCAGGAGGGGCCCTTGTTGAACCATGAGCTGGTTGATTTTGGTTGGCACTATCTGTACCATGTCTTTTGTAAAATCCTAAAAGAATCCAGGCTCATGGTTTATACTCTCTCTATTCTCTAAAATGAAATAATAAATCTGGTTTTTTGTTTTTGTCTCATCAGGGAGGAGCCAGGCATGGTAGTGTACATTAATACCAGTGACTCTGAAGGCTGAGGCAGGAAGATCAGGAGTTCAAAGCCAGCCTCAATAGAAGTGAGGTGCTAAACAACTCAGAAAGACCCTGTCTCTAAGATGCAAAATAGGGCTGGGGATGTGGTTCAGTGGTCGAGTGCCACAGGAGTTCAATCCCCAGTATCAAAAAAAAAAAAAAAGGTTGCCCATGGTCACTGGCATGACTCATCTAAGCAGCAACCATTAACATGGCTATCAAACAAATGTCAAAAATAATTCTGGAAAACAAAAGTATGCATTTTCTTTAAAAAAAAACTTGGCTCTCAACTGAAGATATTTTTAATGTTTGCAATTTAAATTTTAACTACCCCAATTTGATCATTAAATACCGTTTATATGTATTAAATTAGACCCTGCACCCTGTAAAATTTGTGTAAGAATGGGAATGGGGAGATATTTTAATGGGAATGGGGAGACAGGTAAGAAATTGAAGTATATTCATTCTCTCATTTTGGGGGGAATAAATAAACACAACTTTTTTGTAATGAGGACTATTTGAAAAAAACTTCCCTTTTATCTCAAGAACAAGGAAATTTTACACTACAGTTAAGTTAAATAAAAAGGGGTGGGGGAGATGAAGAAATAGCCTAGAATTATTTTTCAAAACATAAAATTTTAGAAGATCAAATATATCATATGTAATCAATGTGAACTTGTTTAAAAACAATCTGGGCCTGGGGTCGCAGCTCAGTGGTAGAGCACGTGCCTAGCATACACAGGGCCCTGTGTTCCATCCCAAAAACTCCACCCCAACACACACACCAAAAAAATAAACAAATCAAAATGACATGGAAAAAATGCAATTTTTAAAAAGTGAGCATCATACCAGGGAAATGAAAATTTTAAAAAGAGCAGGATCCCAGTTTTATCAACAGTAAAAATTAAAACATACAATGAAACAAAGAGATTTGAAATATTTATCCCATAATGGAGATTCAAGAGTCACAAGTGATTATGTCAAATAGAATGACCAACCACCACTGTTTGCCTGGCCCTGTCCTGGTTTAAGAACTGAAATTCTCCATCCAGGAAACCCACCAGGCCTGGACAGTCAGGGCCCTAAGGGATCAAGCAGTGAATATAACTGTGTGTGTGTGTGTGTGTGTGTGTGTGTATCTCTAATCAAAAATTTATCCAGTCAGCCCTCTCTCTGTGGACTGCACAAGATTCAACCAACCTCGGATTGAGAATATTTGGTGGAAAAAAAATCTCTACCATATGATCCAACTATCCCACCTCTGGGTGGATGCATCCAAAGGAAATAATATCCATGTATTGAAGAGACACCTACATGACTATGTATGTTGTTGCACAGTTCACAACAGCTAAGATATCAGCCAAGGTCCCACCAACAGATGAATGGATAAAGAAAATGTGGTATGATACACAATGAAATATTATATACACACAGTATTGTATATACACAATTGAACATTATTCAGCCATAGAAAGAATTATCACAACAGAATAGATAGAACTGGAGGAAATTTCATTAAGTGAAACAAGTCATATGTACAAATACCATATGCTGTCTTGTAGATGTTAAGAAAAAAAATTAATTGGAATGTATAATAGTGGTTTTTAGAGGTTATTAAGGGTGGGGAAGAGGGGAATTGAGAAATGTTGGATAATGGATACCCAAATAAGGTTAGATAGAATAGTCTTAGTGTTCTACAGCCCAGTGTGGGGGTCAGGAGGAACTGTAGTTCACTATAACCTATTATGTATTTTATGAGTAGCTAAAAAGCATTCGAAGGCTCCGAACAACACAGTAATGGTAAGGGGATAGAAATGGTAATTACCCTGATTTGATTAGTACATATTAGATGCACATTTATTGAAGTATCACACTGGACCCCATATAGAAGTACAATGATAATAAAAAAAGTTTTAATGTTTGAGATTTAAATTTTAACTACCCCAATTTGATCATTAAATACCATTTATATGTATTAAATTAGACCCTGTACCCTGTAAAATTTGTGTAATTAAGATATTTTAAATAGATTTTAATAAGATGACAAATTTGTTTTAATTGATATAATTAAACTTTGCACAATGAATAGAATTTCTTTTCACTTCATTCAGTAACACTGGCAAACTTTCATTTGTAATTTATCTTAGGAGAGAAGCTACTCTGAATCTTTGCTAAGAAGCTCTGCCATTCCATGGGTGCTTCAAGTTTGGAGGACTTGGTGGCGGTAGCTGAAAACAGAAGTAGAGTTTGGTGTTACTGCCTTAAAATTATTTCAGGCTAATATTTTGGTAGCCAAGGTATATGGAGTCCAACACTGGGGCTGCAATCTCTTTACTAGAGCTGCAAAATTCTACTTTCAAGACCCCCTGTCTTGAAAGGGAGTCTTGTACATTATTGAAAACACTTAAACCAGATGAAGATCCCTTTTGAAAGAAAAAAGTTCCTCATGGACTCTAGAGTTTTTTAAAACTGGGCACAGGGTTGCATACCTGTAATCCCAGCAACTCAGGAGGCTGAGACTGAAGGATCACAAGTTCAAGTGCAGCCTGGGTAACTTAGTGAGACCCTGTCTCAAAATAAAATCTTCAATAAGGGCTGGGGGATGTAACTCAACAATAGAGTGCTCGCCTAACATGCAAGAAGCCTTGGGTTCAATGCCAATACTATTTAAATGTGCATATTCACAAAGACCAGTTCAAAACACCCATGCTTTACAAATTTCATGTTACAAGAACATGGGAATAAATACATCAAACTTTAAAGTGTCAAACCAATAAAACTGATTTACTACAACAGATAATATTGTCTTGATGAAACTAAAACACCATTTGGGGTTTAATAATAGAATGGTATAGTCTCAGGTCTGGTTTCTACATATTGTCATTTTTAAAATTTTGACTTCAATAATATTTGTGCAGGAAATGTCCCAGAGCATGTGTGCCAAACAACACTAACAACCTCAGAACCATGTTTGCCACTTGAAGATAATCAGAAAATTTAAAATTCTGTTATCAAACCATGCTGAAATGCCTATATAAATGAACTGTCATTTCATACTAATAAAAACAGTCTATGCTCCAAGTGTCTTACATGTAATAACTTATCAATCCTCAGAAAATCACCATGAAATCAATATCATATGTTTATCCCCATGTCATCCTAAGAGGAAACTGAAGAACCGAGGTGTTGATTAACTTGCTAAAACTCTTATAGCTGATAAAGTAGAAAAACATGGATTTGCAGTCAGGCAATCTGGCTCCACTTCACCATTACAGAGAACTGCCTTGGATGTAGGGTACTTATTGGGGAGTTACTTGATCTACCTCAAATGGAGAGCTAATCCAATTACTGCTAAAGCCAACAAGGGCAACTTTTTCTTTGCCTCTTTACTACAACACCTGCAGCTCATAAATTGCTGCAACTTTGTCCTCAGGAAGGTGGAACTGGCATGAGATCTTCATTCTTTGCCAATATAGCAGTGGTCATCCAGAGCTGTTCTTCTGAACTTGGCAAGCCCATACCCTGTGCAGACGAACCTCTCTCCAATATTCAAACTCCCCTGCCTTCCTTGGAGATGTGACCCAACCCATCAAGCCTGCCCCTTGTTCAAATGGAATGACAAAGAAGCTAACACAGGCAGAAGCATCTGCTTGGGCTTGCCATTAATATGATCCAGAAAACAATTTTATTATTATTTTAGATTATCACTGAAATAAAGTTATTAACTTTAAAAATACATAGAGTCCTCAAAATACATATATTCTCAGAATGCCAGGGTTCTGAGAGATCCATGGTATGATATTTTTAGCTCAGATTGAGGGACATTACTAAAAAACAAGTGTTTTGAGCCAGGTGTGGTAGCACACACCTGTAAGCCCAGTAACTTGGGAGGTTGAAGCAGGAAAAATCACCAATTGAAGGCCAGACTCAGTAACTTAGGGAGGCTGTCAGCAACTTAGTGAGACTCCATCTCAAAATATTAAAAGGGCTGGGGATGTAGCTCAGCAACACAGTGCCTGCTAGCATGTCCACGGCCCTCAATTTGATCCTCAATACTGGGGGTGAAAAAAAAGTGTGTGAGACTCTTCTGTGTCTCATAAAGAGATGTCTGAAGATATCACCCCAAACACTGCAGTATGTTTGGGAAAAGTTCCTTTCTGAACTTAGAATCAAGAATTTGGGCTTCTCTTAAGAAGTTTTTGTGTTTTCTATTCTGAACATGTGATCTTTTGTGTTTTTCCTGCACAACTCTTAGCATAATTCGTAATTATATCTTTATCTGAGAGATTTATTGCTCAATGTCATTTCTTGCCTTTGTCTTTAAGTGCCATCAGGGCAGAGACCATGTCTATCTGTGTCACCCTTTTTTCCTAATACTTCTCTTAGAACCTGACACTTAGTAAGTTCTCACTGAATGTTGAGTGAATGAGTTAAATAAAACACATGCACCATGGGCTGGTCATTTACCTTTTTTGCATGAGCTGCTAACAAGGTTTAGAATGGGATGTTTCCTGCCCTAGACAGTGTCTCCACCCAGAGTTTCCTTTTTTCTTTCCTTTCTAAGTTAGGCAGCCTTATTATATTTTATGAATCCCTGTAAACCGTCTTAAAATCCTTGTGAAACAAGGTAGGAGATAAATATATTTTCCAAAGTCTTTTTTACATATATTTAAAACCTCAATACTAAACCCTCTGCCAACAAACACATCTGATCATCAGTAAACGTTAAGAATAGCTGAGGTTTGCTAACTCCAGCGCTGTACTAATATTCAAAGCAAATTCCAATCCAAGCCCAGAAACCACAGGTGTTATTTTGGTTCAGACACACTTGTATGCTGTAGATGGACAAGCACCTATCTAATAGGGCTAGGTAATTCAGTGGAGAAGAAAGAACATAGGGCTGATTACAAAATCCTTATGGATTTGGGGTCAAAGAATAATTTATCTTTAGTGGGTTCTCAAAAAGTTCATGGATGCCACACTCACATGAAAAAGTTTGTTTTTACTTGTGCCCTATGGAGGGGAAGAGAGGGACTGAACAAGGTCCTGGCTCATAGGCATTGAGAAAAATCTGTTCACTCAACACAAGGAAGGTAGAACATTAGTAACAATATTAAATGGTCTAATCCCCCTTTTAAAATCTCTGACATATCATATGTAAATGGGAGGTGCTACTTGCAAGCCTAAAATTTCATAGTTACCTGGTTATATTCATTTAAAGTCCCTTCGCTTCAAATGTTGACTAGTCATTTCATCCTTAAAATGAAACAATTTTTAAACCACATTAATGCAAACACCCCTCACTGAACAAGCTGCGCATCTCAGGAATCCCAACTGTGAAAAGAGCTGAACCCACCCACCCTCTCCAGTTCCTTTGCTCCAAACCAACCCCTCCTTAGGGGTTAGTCAGACCCCTCCCCATAGGAAACTGAGGTTTGATTTGTATTATTTATAAGGCTCACTTGAGTCACTTGAATTTTAGATGACAAACTGTCAGAGGAGGGAAGAGTAGGCGTAAAGAAACAGATGGGTAATAATTGTGTGTCATAGATTAATGACATTTTTAAAAGAATTTGATAGGGTGTGGGCTGGGCCTTGCTTTTTATTTATTTTTGGTGGGGGACGGAGATTAGGGATGAGAAAGGGAAGAGAAAGGCGAGACAATAGGCCAGACTCTAGCGCCTGACCAGCATCCTAAAGCAGCGTGCCCCTCCCGCCCTTCCCCCCAGTGCCAGGTAGGCTGTGGTCACATTTCCAAACAATCCTATGCTGACTCCTTCCTGCCAGCTGGACTGAGGGTGGCCTCCTCCCGGGTTGCCAGAGGAGAGGAGTCTCCAAAAGAGAGGGAAGAGAAGATGGAAGCTAAAGATGAACTGACTGGCAACACCTCCGTGGGGACAGCGGCCTCTTTTCCCTCCCAAGTGGTGGAATCGCAAAGAAATCCAAACCCACAGGGCCCGCTCACGTGCCAATTGCCCCAATCCAAAGGCAGACAGCTGCAGGCACCGCACCTGCTCAGCGCGCACCCGCTGCCGAGCGCCAGGCCCTGGGGAATGCAGGAGCCTGCACAGCTCCCCAGGAGGGCGGTGGCCGAGGAGCGGGAAGGGAAGGGGGCGGGAAGGGAGGGGAAAGGAGGGGCGGCCCACCCGGCGAGGCGGACCCAGACAGAAAAAAAGCCACACCGGTCAGGCCAGGCTTTACGCTCCAAACGAGCGTCCCACCATGGACTCGTGGGGACCGGTGCTTGCAACTCTGATTTCCAAAGAGCTCAATATTACACCGTCACCAAAAACCTATAGGCATAAGACAGACACCCGCGACCAGGCTGCATCAACACAGTGCACGCAAACAGCGGCTCACCTAGGCGGACCAGCCAGCTCCCGCACTGTGGCAGAATGCTTAGGGGTCCCAAATGCTGTTAAAACCAGCTCCACCAAGGCGAGCCCGCCATGCCCCTGCCCAAGAGGGTCTTACCTTCTGCACAGCATCGAATGCATCCCCGGGCTGCCAGTGCGGGTTGGTTTGTGGTTTTCTGTGGGATTTTTTTGGATGCGCTTCATAAATCCGTGCAGCTACTCTGCAGAGCAGTGTTTTCCACCCATCCTGCAGCCCGCGCTCGTCAGAGCGGCAGGGAATCCCACCAGCTGTGCAACTTCTCCGCGTCCGTGCCAATTACTGAGCGCCAAGGCTGCCACTCCTTGACAAAAGGCTCTCCTTCCCGCGCGTCCCTTACCGCCCTACGGTCAGAATTAAATCCATTTCCCGCAGGAGGCTGGGAGGAAATGAGAGCTCTCGGCCGTGTGCGCTGACAAAAGGCCGCCTCGCGGTGCCCACAGCGCCCCCTCCAGCGGGCCTCTGCCGGCCGACCCAGGGCCGCGGTGCTGCAGTGTCCCCGCCCGCGCCCGCAGTGCCACCGCCCGCTGCCGCAGACCCCGCGGCTCTGCCCACGTCCACTGTGCTCAGCACCTCTCACTGTCCCAGACAGTACAGCGCCAGCATGAGGACCTTGTTACTAGGAAGAACACTGAGGCGGCGGCTCCTCCCTAGGTTTAACAACAAAAAAAGTCTTACCCGTGCTTGGAGTTGTTTTTTTGGTTGGTTTGTTCGTTTTTTGGTTGGGCGAGGGGGAGAAGAACATCCTGCCTTTAAAGATGACTCTATTAGTGATGTTAACAGCAATTGTTTGAATTCCAAATCAAAAATACTCATATTCTGACTCCATTTTCGACTAGGACAAAATTTTTGTTGTTGCCCTGCCCTCCCAGGCTATAGGCCCGGCTCCAACTCTCAGGGCATTCTCCTTCACCCCTTCCCCTCCCCAGTCTCCCATCCCAGAGGATACAGGTGTGTAGTGAACTAAATGAGGACCCATGCGCTTGGTTGCAATCTCGGACCTGTCATTAGCCAGCTGTGTAGCCTTGACGAAGCCACTTACCTCTCAGGATCTTTTTGTCTTCCACTCAAAGATGACAGGGTAAGGTATCCCCTGGGTGGTTTCCAGTACTGTCTGACAGTGTTTCTCAAGCTCTGGTCCTCAGAGAGTAGGAACGGCAAGGGGTAGCATGGGACTGTACAGCTCCACAATCTCCACCAGTTCCCCAAAGCTCACCTAAATCAACACTTAGTGCTTTTTAAAATGTGCTTGGAAAAATATCCAGCTTCTGGAAAAGTCTGTCCACTGATCCCTAACCATGCCATAGCACCTCTGCTTATTCTAGGTTCTGGAGCGCCAAAGCTCTCAGACACCTCCCCAAAATCAATGGACCATACCATAGTGAAATGCAGAATCTCTGCAGGTGGGCCCAGGCATCAGCATTTTTAACAAGTACCCCTAGCAATTCCTTTGCATGAGAGCACTTAAGAACTGTCACTCTATGCCAGCTAGTACTGATTTAGAAAAGAGAAAATGCCCATCACAATAACCCTGAAGCAGCTGACAGGTATTCCATTCCAGATGCCAGGGTAAAACTTCTGCTTTCCTGCTTTAGCTCTTTTTAACCTCCCCAGTCCCCACACACCCTTGGTCCTGCAGCCTCCTTCTCTTCCCCAAACCTCCCAGAAGGACAGAGTTCACACACTCCCTCCTCACTCTCTTGTGCAAAACTGCAAGAAGAATTAACAAGCACTGCTACACAAGATAAGCTCCCATCCCTCTTCCCACTCTGCAGGACCCAAGGTCTGCTGGCCCAGGAACCCCTGGAAGTGACATAGTTATTGAGATGCTCCTGGTGGCTGTGACACTGTTGGTGCCAATAGCAATTAGATCTGGGGAGCTAGGAACCCCTTCTCCAAAGCATGGAAATCACAGGTAAGCTGGGCTCTATTCCTTAAAGAATCCCAAAAGGGAACAGAGAAATTGTTTAGTCAAAAAACAGCAGGATTCATAAATCCTCTTAAATCATCTCTATCAAATTTTTTTTCCCTAGTGCGTTAGTTTTCTCAAACTAGTAACAGCAAACTCTTGTTGACTCCTGGCACTGTTCCAAAGGCTTTATATTTATTCTTACTTAATCCTCACAAGACCTCTATGAAGGTGGTGATAGTATTTATCCTCATTTTACAGATAAAGAAGCTAAGGCACAGAGAGGTTAGGTGATTGTTTGAGGCTGCACACCTTGTAGACAGCTGAGCCAGGATCCAAATTCAAGCACTATGACTCCAGAGGTTATGGGCCCTAACTAAAATGCTGCTTGACCTCTTAGAAGGGACCAGAGATTTTAAAAACCTAACTGGGACAAGACACTGGCAAGGTAGATACACTCTCCTTTTCCCAAAGAAGCGAGTCTGTTCCTCTAGGTATCATGGAATTTAAAAAGAGAAAATATGTTCTGCTTCTCCCAGACTTGATCTGAATATGAGAGTTCTGAGAATAGTAGTGTCTCGTATGGCTTTAGGAACTGTTCAAATGTCAGAGAGGAAAGGAGATGTCATTAAGTTCCACATTAATAGCCTATATCAAAATTTTCATTTAGGTTCCAAAAACTCTCAATTCCAAATTCTCTTTGATATCCAAATTAAAAAAAAAAAAAGGAAGCATGTTTTTGGTGCCAACTATCACTGGAAGACCGCAGGGCTTCAGCATTCTCATTGCAGGAAGCCAGATGCCCAGTACTTAAGGAAGACTGGAAAAGCATAAGAAATCCCAGGTCAGGCTTGGAACACCACATTTGCCTAATCTTTTTGGTTTTTTTTTTTTTTTTTTTTTGCGGTGCTGGGGATTGAACCCAGGGCCTTGTGCTTGCAAGGAAAGCACTTTACCAACTGAGCTATATCCCCAGCCCCGCCTAATCTCTTATTGGTTCTGTTTCTTTGGAGAACTTGGACTAATATAGATTTTGGTACAGAGTGGAGTGCTGCTGCAGGAAATATCTAATCAAGTGGAAGTGGCTTTGGAACTGAGTAATGGGTAGACGCTGAAAGAGATCCTAGGTACATGCTAGAAAAAGCTCAAATTGACATCAAGGGACTATTGGTAGAAACATGTATGTTAAAATTGATTTCTGGAAAGCATTCAGAAGAAAAGAGGAGACTTGAAGAAAGAGCTTCCATCTTCTTAAAAAACAAATAATCGTGAACAGAATATTTATAGAAAAATGGACATTGTCCCAGAGACTCAGGAGGACAAGGCAGGAGGATTGCAAGTTCAAAGTCAGGCTCAGCAACTTGGCAAGGCCCTACGCAACTTAGTGAGACCCTAAGTGAGACCCTTTAATCCCCAGTATTAAAAAAAAATTGACATTGAAGACTCTTCTGGAGTCAAGGAAGACAAGATAGCTCAATACTGGTACCCAGTACTCACTTTCCTCCTACACAAAGAACCAAAGTAACAGGTGTATAGCTGCATTTCAAGGTTAATAATCTTGGAAGAACATTGGAAATCAGCAAGAATCTTATAAGATCCAGAGACCTCTGACAATAGTGTAGTAGAGAAACAAAACAATCTAGCAACCTTCGCCTGGTTCCACAGCTGGGGTAGGAGATACGCCCCTTTGGAGGGGTAAGAATGAAAAAGTGTCCTGCAGAAGATCAGCATGGATGCTGGAGATCTTGGCCCTAGAAAGTTTAACAATCCTCAAAGGCTTGCATCTCACTTAAGTTACCTAAAAGCTTCACAGTAGAATTATTTTATTTTTATTTATTTATTTATTTATTTATTTATTTATTTATTTATTTATTGGTACTGGGGATGGAACCCAGGGGCACTCCACCACTGAGCCACATCCCCAGCCCTATTTTGTATTTTATTTAGAGACAGGGTCTCACTGAGTTGCTTAGGGCCTCGCTAAGTTGCCGAGGCTGGCTTTGAACTCACAATCCTCCTGCCTCAGCCTCCCAAATGCTGGGATTACAGGCGTGCGACACTGCGCCCAGCAGTAGACTTATTTTTGAAAAGGATCTCACATCATCTCCCAGCAAACCCCAGGGTGCTGTTACCCACCAGTAACCATCTTAAGAAAGAAACTATTATCTGAATTTGGATTGCTCTAGGGGTCAGAAATCCCTGCATATTCTCATCTCTGGGACTCAGAGACATTCCACGGCACTGGCTGTGGGGGTGGGTGTAGCTATCTTGTGAACCCAACTTCACCCAGCAGAGTGACTCTGGCCCAAGCCTGTTGGGTGCCCTGCACTGTGAGGGATGAGTTGTTGCAATAGAGAGGAAATGGAGGGCACCCCACCCCAAGAACCAGGAGGCCAGGGTGCCTGCCCTCTGAGACAAAGAGTATGACTAGCCGCAAGTGGACTCACACCAGTGCCAGGATAGAAGCCAGGTGCTCACACAGTCCCTGCCACCCCTCCCCACTGCCATGCTCAGGCACCTGTTACTGATGTTACTGACAGGGTAAGGAGAAAGTGTCATGGTTTCTGTAGCTCCCCTGCCCACAGGGTCCTAGTAAGAGTGCTTTGAGCATCTCATGGCTCCTGCTGTCACCCCACCCTGGAACATATGGCTCACTTTGTACTGTTCCAACTGAGGCCCCACTCCCGGGCTGGGACTGTCAAAGCAGTGCAGAGAAACACTTCAGTTCCTGTTGCCCAGGCGCTGGGGCCTCCGGGCCTCCCCGCAC
>JAJEJO010051873.1:26851-74863 GCA_020662805.1 Glaucomys volans
CAGTGCCAGACATCCTTGTTAGTAGCAAAGCTAGCCTCAATGGTGCAGAGGTAACCCCCTTGCCAGATAGGGGCCACCACTCCCATTGTAGGAGTGGCCACAGTGAGCACCACACCCCCACTGCTGGAGTGCCTCCACTTCTGCAGACAGTGGGTCTCTAAATCTGACATAGTATGCAGTGTGCCCAAACTAAATAATCAAGACCAAAGAAACTACAAGGTGCCCAGCAAGAATCAAAGGAAATAATGCGTAACAAATTGACACCTGAAAACACATCTTCAGGAAAAAGCTGGTTCCTGAGAAGGCCACCCCATAAAAGTGGTAGAGACACCTGATACACCAGATGTGCAAATCTCAATGTAGGAACACAATAAATACGAAAAAACAAGAGGCTATGATCCTTCCAAAAGAATGTAATTCTACAACAGATGCCAAAGAAATCAAAGCAGATGAAGGGTCTGATAAAAAAAATTTAAAAGAATGATTATTTGAAAATCTCAATGAGGTCAAAGTGAATGCAGATAAGGAAGCCAATGCAGGATGTGAATGAGAACTTTAGCACAGAGAGCTGGAGTATAACCTAGTAGTACAGTGCTTGCCTGGCATGTGCAGGCCCAAGGTTCATCCCCAGCACTTTGATGGGAAATGGGGGAGAAAAGGGAAGAGAATAATCCAGCAGAAAGATAGAGATTTTTAAAAAGAAGCAAACAGGAATCTTGGAAGTTAAGAGCTCAGGAAGTCAAAAATACAGTTGAAAGCCTCAACAACAAACTAGATCAAATAGAAGAAAAAAATATCTAAATCCGAAGACAGGATTTTAAAAATAGTTCATTTAGACAAATAATAATAATAATGATGATAAAGAATGAAGAGAATACTCAATATCCTTGGGTCACCATTAAATGAACAAACATGTTCTTTTTCTTGTTTTTTGAATCCCTAAAGGTGAGGGAAAAAAAGTTAAGGGCATAGAAAACTTACTCAATGAAATGATAGTAGAAATTTCCTTAATCTTGGGAAAGATATGGACATCCATATAAACGAGACTTAAAGAACTTCAAATAGACATGATCAGAAAAGATCTTCACCAAGGTATATAATTGAATTGTCAAAAGTACAAGACAGAGAAATAATTTTTAAAATAGCAAAAGAAAGGTGCCAAGTCATATTTAAGGGTATCCCACTAGATGAACAGCAGATATCTGGCAATAACCCTACAGACAAGAAGAAAATGGAATGACATATTCCAAGTCCTGAAAGAAAATAACTGTGAATCAAGATTACCATACCTAGCAAAGCTGCCCTCCAGAAAATAAGAAATAAAGAACTGAAGGAATTCATGACCACTACATACCAGCCTTACAAAGGATGTTTAAGAGTCTCACATCCAAAAGTGGAAAAAAAGATAACCACCATCATGAAAGCATGTGAAAGTATAAGTCACACTAGAAGAGCAGATACTCAAAAGAGAAACAGAAAACAATCAAATATTATTAATAGAGCAAACCATCAAAAAAGTAAAGATGAACAAGGGAGGAAGAAAACAATCAAGAATATTCAAAACAAGCTAGAAGAAAATCAACAATACAATAGGAGATAAGTTCTTACCTATTAATAACTTTGATTGTGAATGAGAAATTCCCTAATTAGAAGATACAGCAGGCTGAATGGATTTTTTAAAAAACAAAATGCCACAAGTAAAAGAAACTCCCTTTACCCGGGTGAGGAAGGGAACATTTCTTATCCCAGCAACTCAGGAAGCTTAGGCAAGAGGATCACAAGTTGATTTCAAGGTCAGCCTCAGCAGCTTAGCACGACCCTGACCAACAACAAAATATAAAGAGGATTGGGGATGTAGCTCAGTGGTAAAGTGCCCCTGGTTCAATCCCAGTGCCACAAAAGGGAAAAAGAAACTTATTTCACCAATAAAGACCCAAACTGAAAGTAAAAGGATGAAAATTATATTCCAACATAGAAACATAAAGTGAGCAGGATTAGCTATACTTACATCTGACAAAATAGACTTTAAGACAAATTCTGTAAGAAGAGACAGAGTACTGTGTAAATATGTAACAAATTCTATTATATACAATTATGCACCAATAAAAAATGTGAAAAGAAAAAAAAGACAAGGAAGGTCACTATACAATGCTCAAGGTATCAACAAGATGATATAACAATTATAAAATTATATGAATTGTAACAATTGTAAACCTAATGTCAGGGCATTCAATTTTATAAAACCAACACTATTAGGCCTAAAGTGAGGGGCTCCAATACAGCAATGGGGAATTTCAACATCCCATTTTCATCAAGGCAAAGATCACCCAGAACCCCCGCTCCAAAAAAAGGAGTGAAACTACAATGTAGATCAAATGGACTTAGCAAATGTTCACAGAACATTCACCTGCAGAATACACATTCTTTTTTTCAGTGCTTGGAACTTTCTCTAGAAGAGATCATATATTAGGCCACAAAACAATTCTTTAAAAAATTTAAAAACATTGAGATCAAATCCTATATCTTTTCGACTACCGTGGAATAAAACTAGAAGTCAACACAAAAGAAATTTTAGAAATTATACAAATGGCCAGGCGTGGTGGCACATGCCTGTAATCCAAGCAACTTGGGAGGCTGAGTCAGGAGGATCGCGAGTTCAAAGCCAGCCTCAGCAACTTAGCGAGGCCCTAAGCAACTCAGTGAGACCCTGTCTTTAAATAAAATACAAAAATAGGGCTGGGGATGTGGCTCAGTGGCTGAGTGTCCCTGAGTTCAATCCCTGGTTCAAAAAAAAAAATTATACAAATGCATGAAGACATTAAAAAATACACTTTCGAGTGAACAGATCATCAAGGAAGTTGGGAGGAAAATTTAAAATTTTCTACAAACAAATGAAAATGGAAACAACATAGCAAAATTTGTGAGAGGCAGCAAAAGCAGTACGAAGAGGGCAGTTAATAGCAATGAGTGCCCACTCATCTAAAAATATGCATATATTTCAAATAAAAAACCTAATGATGCATCTAAGGGACTTAAATAAGCCATAACAAACCAAACTAAGTCCAAAATTAGTAGAAGGAAATAACAAAAGTCAGAGCAGAAATAAACAAAATAGAGAACAAAAATCAGTAAAAAAGATCAATGGAACAATGAGTTGGTTCTTTGAAAAGGTAAACAAAATTGACAAATCTTTAACTAGCAAACAAAGGCAGGAGTTTGAGGAAGGGTTAGAGAGAAGGCCCAAATAAATAAGAGATGAAGAGGGAGACCCAACAACCAACACCCCCGGAAATACAAAGGATCATTAGGGGTTATTATGAACCACATGCTAACAAATTGAAACCCAAGAAGAACTGATTTCTGAACACTAGTCTATATGGATACACATAACTTAGAAAATTGAACCATAAGGACATTAAAAAGAAAACCCAAATAGACCAATAACAAGTAATGACACTGATCCACAAGAAAAAGTCTACCAAAAAAGAAAAACTCAGGACCAGGTGGCTTCACTGCGCATTTGCCTAAACTTTTAAAGAACTTACACCAATGCTTCTCAAACACTTCCATAGATAAAGGAAAAAGAATCCTTCCGAACTTAATGAGGTTATTACTACCCTATCACCAAAATCAGAGGACATGACAAAAAAGAAAATTACAGACCCAAATTTCTGATGAAAATAGATGAAAAATTTCTCAACAAAATACTAGCTAATCAAATTTAAAACACATTAAGAATATCATTCACTACAATCAAGTTGGTTTCATCCCAGGAAACATAATATACTAAAGGGTATAAATAACAATCATCTCAATAGGTACAGGAAAAGCTTCTGATAAAAATCAACATGCATTCACAATAAAAGCCATAAACAAAATAGGTATAGCAGGATTATATCTCAACATAATAAAGGCTACATATGACAAGCCTATAACCAACACCATGTCAAACAGGGAAAAACAGCCTTTCCTCTAAGATCAAGAGCAAGACAAGAGTATTCACTCTCATCATTCCTATTTAAAGCACTAAATGTTTTAGCCAGAACAATTAGGCAAGAAAAATAAATAAAAGGCATTTAAGTAAAAATGGAGAAAGTAAAATTATCTCTTTGCAAATGATATAATTCTATATGTAGAAAAACCAAAAGACCATTATAACTGATAAACAAATTTAAGTAGCAGGATACCCAAGTGACATAAAAAATTAGTAATTTTTCTGCACACCAATAATGAACTTGCTAAGAAGGAAATCATGAAAGCAATCCCATTCATAATAGTGACAAAAATACCTAGGAACAAACTTTAAAAAATAAAATACCTTTAAAAAATTCAAAACACTAAAGATAGAAATTGAAAACACAAAAATATGAAAAGACCTCTCACATTCATGGATGGGAAGAGTATTGTTAAAATGTTCATACTACCCAAAATGATCTACAGATCCAATGCAACCCCCACCAAAAGAACTAACAATATTCTTCACAATACTAGAAAAAATTCCTAAGATTGACATGGAAGCATGAAAGACCCAGAATAATAAAAGGAAACTTGAGCACAAAGACCAAAGCTGGAGGCATCACAATACCTATCAAGACATACTACCAAGCCTTGGCAATCAAAACAGCATGGTATTGGCATAACACAGACATGAACTAATAGAGATTCCAGAAATAAACCTGTCACTCATCTGATTCTCAGCAAAGGCATCAAAACAAAACTGGCGAAAGGACAGCCTCTTAACAAATGGTGCTGAGGAAATGATATTCACATGTAGAAGACTAAAATTTGAACTCTCACCCTGAACAAAAATCAACTGAGAATGATCAAAGGCCTAAATAAAATAACAAACTAGCCAGGCACAGTGGTGCATACCTGTAATCCAAACAACTCAGAAGGCTGAGTCAAGAGGATCACAAGTTCAAGGCCAGCCTCGGCAATTTAGTAAGGTCCTAAGCAAATTGGTGAGATCCTGTCTCAAAACAAAAAATAAAAAGGGCTGGAGATGTAGCTCAGTGGTAGAGCACCCCTAAGTTTAATACCCAGGGCTGGCCCCCCCAAAAAAGGAAAAAAAGAACTGAAACTACTAGAAGAAAACATAGGGGAAACACTTTAAAACATTGGTACAAGCATTAATTTTCTGGATAGAAGCCCAGAAGCAAAGCAGACATTGACTAATGGGACATCAAACTGAAACACTTCTGCACAGCAAAGAAAACCACCAGGTGAAGTGACAACCTACAAAATGAGAGAAAATATTTGTCAACTCTTCATCTAACAGAGGGATAATTCCAGGATATATAAAACAATAAATAAATTTTAAGATGGGCAATTGATAGGAATAGACACTTCTTAAAAGAAATACAAATGGCAAAAAAAAAAACCCATGCAAAAATGTTCAATATCCTTAACCTTCAGAGAAATGCAAATCAAAACTACAATGAGATATCATTTCACCCCAGTTAGAATGGCTATTATAAAAAAAAAAAAGAATAAATGCCAGTGAGGATGCAGAGAAAAAGGAACTGTTAAGCATTGTTGGTAGAAACATAAATTAGCATAACCATATGGAGAATATGAAGGTTCCTCAAAAAAACTAAAAATAGATCTACCATGTGACCCTACATACAAATCAGAGACCATCAGGGCAGCCACTTACACAAGTCCAGGGGCAGGGCTGGTTCTGCCTGTTTTAGGGGGATGACCCCTAAAATCATCCTGCCTTCTAGGTAGTGCCACCCCTGTGGACCTAGAAGGCAGGATGTCAGGCCAAAGAGGACTATCTTCAAGCCTTAAGATAAAATGAAAATTTGCCTTGCTAGCTTTTGAACTCACTTGAGATACATAGATCCTTCTACTCGTCATTTCGGAATGAGAATGCCCACCTTAGTCTGTCCCACCACTGTATTTTGGAAGCACCTAACTTGACTGGTTTTGCAGGTTCTCAGCTGGAGAAGAATTTTGCCTCAGAATAGGACTCATCCCTCACGTCTCACTCATCCATTTAGATGATATTTAAATGAGATTCTGGACATAAGCCTTTAGAGGTGATGCTGGAATGAGTTAAGACTTTGGGGCTGTTGAGATGGAAAGACTGGATTTTCAAGTGTCAAGGACATGAATTTGGGGGGTGGGCCAGTAGCAGAATACTCCAGACAGAATGGTGTTGCTCCAGAACTCGTACGTTGAGACCCTTATCCCCCAGTGTGGTGAGACAAGGTCTTAAAGAGGTAATTAAGGTTACTTGAGGTTGTGACCATAACCCCACTGCAGTAGTGGCCTTATAAAGGATGAAAAGAGACCAGAGCCAGGTAACTCTCTGCCATCAGAAGACAGCTGTTCTTAAGCTAGGAAGGAAGCCGTCTCATCAGAAACTGAGCTCTAATGGACCTTGATCTTGGATTTCCCAGCCTCTGAAACTGAGGAATAAATTTCTGTTAAACCACCTAGCCTATGGTATTTGTTATGGCAGCCTGAGCTAACACACCTTCTGTGCCTCAGTATTCCCATCTGAGAAAGGAGGATAATCATGCCTACCTATTAGGACTCCTGTAACAAGTAGTTAACCCATACAAAATGTACAGATGAAGCATCAAGTCTTTGTGAGCAGTTGTTCTGAAGATGGAGGCTATCTTTGTGCTGAAGGTGCTTGGGTGACAAACACACACAAAGGTGTCCTTAGCTGGACATTTAGAAAGCCTCGAAAATGTCCACTCCCATGGGCCAGGGCTCACACCTCCACACTCCTCTATCTTAAACTTGCATTCCAATTAAAGGTTAATTTCCCTGGGAAAGGTAACAGCCACTTATTCCTCAAATTGAAAACTAGAATGAAAGACATCAGGCCTGGGTCCTGAGAGCATGAGGATGAAATCTCATGAGGGGCTGGGAGCAAAGGTGGATGGTCCACCAATCTGTTTCTCCAAAGCATGAAGGAGAAAGCAGAATTGAGTAAATCTGTGGGAGGCAAGGCCATTTAAAGGGTAACTGTTTTTAAATTCTGAATTATTGCAAATTTCTTAAAAAAAAAAAAAAAAAAAAAAAAAAAGGAAAGACTCCAAAATGTTCAAGAACGTATTTATTTTTCTCTAGAAGGTAACCCTGGGCCTTTTCACTTTTCATACTGTTGGGAGTCTGAAACAGAGAAGAAAGTCTATTATAAATAGCTAAAGGAACAGAACAGCTCACAAAAGAAATACGACTAATAAAGAAACTTGGGGGCTGGGGACATAGAACACACTGAGTATGAGTGAGGCCCTGGGTTTGATCCCTAGTGTGAAATAAAGGAAAATGTAATTTCATTAGTCAGAGATGTGTCTTTGCACCAGTTTTTATCCATTTATGTATGTCTCATTGTTGGCAAGAATGTGATCACACTGGCACTGTTCATTGCTGGTGGCATTACAAATGAGCACTATCCATCGAGTCATAGAACACACCTACCTGTGACTCAGGAGTTCTGCTTCTGGGAACCTATCCTGGAAAAACAATACAAAATACAGACAGGGCTAAACACATCAGGCACTCTCCCTCATTTACAAAAACAAAAATCTGAAAACAACTTAAGTGTCCAACAATTAGAAAGTTGTCTCAATTAACAGGTCACCTAAACATGCTGATGATGGAAAAAAAATTGAAAACAGTCACACAATTGTTGTGTGACCTATGCTGATTTCTTAACTCAGATGCATACGGGGAAAAATTGGAAGCATTTTAGTAGATTTACAGCAAAGGTTCTACTAGGGTGGTGAAATCATTGTGTGTCTTCTCAGTTTCCTGAAATCTCAACTTGAAGAAAAAAATACACCCTTGACTGGAAAAACAAAGACTTGACTTGTATCCAGGCAACTCAGATATTGGAACCCATTAAGTTTATCATTGTGGATGATAAAATGCTATTGTCAAAGCACTAACTTAGCTTTAAATTTCTATTTGTTTTCTGCTCTGCTCTCATTTACATTTCAAGGTTGAGGGGTTTTTTAGAATAAAAATGGTTGAAAAGAATTTGATACTATGACCCACACCCCTCAAACACATTTCATTGATTTGCTAGATATTGAGCAAGTTATTTCTGTTTTTCAGTTTTCTCTGTGGAGAGAACCGTTTGTATCTCACAGGGTAGTTACAAAAATTCAATAGGTTACTTTGTATAAAATGCCAGGAACCCTGTCTGGCACAAAATAAGTATGAAGAGCTATTTTTCTGTTCTTGAATCAGTGTTTAAGATTTTTGCCTTTAGATGTAGCTTTAGAGCTTTTTTTAAATTGACTTCTAACATATCTAGAATGTTTTAAATCTAAAACAAATTTACATATTGTTACATTTACCTAAAGAGTTAAAGTATAATTGAATTCTCTCAGCCTGGGGTCTAGTGTATTTTAGATAATTGTTTTAGTTTGTTTTCAAGAGTTAGCTTGAAAATTCCAAAAATGTAATATTTAAAGTACCCCAATAGGAAAACTGGCTCATCAATGTTGTCTTTTATGTCACGGTTCATCAAAAAATGACAGTTGAACCTCATCTAAGTCAAAGTGGGTGGGCTGAGGAATAAAAACCCAGCTTGTTGCTTAACATCTTTCAGAACAGGGGTCCCTGCCAGTGTGGGCTGTGCTGCTGGATAATCCAATGTATTGTCCAGTTACTTTTTGTTCATCCACTGGGCCAAGGCTTGGTAGGGGGAGGTGAGGTTGGATAGAAGTCCTGTGTACCCAGTTTTAGGGTTCAGTCGCCAGCCTTACAATAGTCTGAAAAGCAACTTTCATTTGAAAGAAGATCGAATGAATGAATATCTAGATTCTGTGGGCCAGAGCTTAGATGGCTATTCATCAGGTAGCTACAGAACAGGAAGAAGGCAAGATATGATGTGGGAAAAACCTTCTGACAACGAAAAATGGAAGCAAAGTTGAAATAGCAGGAAGCAGTTGTTCAGAGGGGATGGAACCAGTATGAAGAAGCTGCCTGATCCCCGAGAAGGACCCTGTACTAGGCTGTCCTGGGCCTTGAACCAAGATGGGGAAGAGTTCCACAAGACAATAGAACCCAAGAAATGTACAGTAGAATCTGAGGAAAACAGAGATTCCCATCTACTCCCCAGAGGGAACCTCTTAGAGGAGGTAAGTGACCATCCAGGTACATGGATCCCAAGGCAGCCTCATAATCCCAACTAGAAGTGGGGAAGCTAGGGAAACCAGAAGACCTGGCTTCTGAATGGAACTGTCCCAGCAAGTCTGGCCTAGTGAAGAGAAGGCATGTGGGGCCACAGACATTTATAGTGGATGTTGGCACAGCACCACCCAAAACCAGGGAGGCCAGAGTCCTCTGCCAGCTCCCACAGTGCACATTCCTCACTGTACCTAGAGACAGAGAAGAGGTCGGGGAGATGGCCTAAGAAGCAAAGAGCCCCACAGGGATTCTAAATATTGAATGGATTCAGTATTTATTAAAGAGAGATGGACTTTAATGGGGCAAGATATAGAATTTTCCCTTAATCTGCATTGCAAGGACTGAGGTCTCAGGAACAAGTAGAACACAGCACAAAAAGTAATGTAACCGGGCGTGGTGGCGCACACCTGTAATCCAAGCAACTTGGGAGGCTGAGTCAGGAGGATCGCAAGTTCAAAACCAGCCTCAGCAACTTAGCAAGGCCCTAAGCAACTCAGTGAGACCCTGTCTCTAAATAAAATACAAAATAGGGCTGGGGATGTGGCTCAGTGGCCGAGTGTCCCTGAGTTCAATCCCTGGTTCAAAAAAACAAAACAAAACAAAACAAAACAAAACAAAACAAAAAAACCAACAACAACAAAAAAAAGTACTGTGACATTTCCTCACACCAGGTCATGCCCATATCTGCCCATCTGCTTCAGTTGTCCATCCAGGACCTAAAGACCAGAACACAGCAATGTTGCCACAGCCTGGCCTTCTCATGTCCAGGGAGATAGCTATGTCATTCTTCCAGCAAATGAAGCTCCTATCATGAGTGGAGTGTTGGCCACCAAACCCAATGCAGTCCCAATCTCTTCCCTTGGGGTCCTGTTCCTGAGCATAGATACATGGGACTGTCCCCGATTCCTCACCTGAAACCACCCCAGTGAGACAGGTGCCCCAGACATGTCTTTCACACCAGAGTAGCTGCAAGGACACACGTGAGAAGGGAATTTCCAAAGAGGAAGAGTGATCTAAAGAGGACAAGAAGGGTCCTAAAATAATGGGGGAGTATTTCCAATCTCTTTACTCTCCCCACTAGGAGATCTGCCATTAACACTGTGTCCTCGGAATTCCATTTTATCCCTTATCTATCTGGATAACCATGGAATAAGGAAAAGATATCAAAGGTGGTAAGACACACTGATCTTCCTCAGGGGCTAGGACTAGTTTGTGTTTTAGAATTTGGCGATTTCCTACTGACCCGAAGAGCCATCTGTCTGAAGGAAAATGAGCCGCATATCAGAAAAGTCTGACCTCTCTTCTGTGAGACCCTTCCATCCAATTCTGCCATTCTGTATTTCCACCTGAGGTCAATGACATGGGCATATTACAAGGTTCTTTATAAAATCTTGTAAATATTCCTTCTGAAAGTCTAATGGACTAAACAAAGATTTACAGCAATTAATTTCACCTCAGGCCCAATATATGTAGAAAAGGATGGAATTATTGGCTCTGAGCACACCAGGTAGAGTTCTTGTCCTAAAGAACACAAAACTTCACACACATCCACATATACACTCAAAGCATATAAACCAGTATTCATGATCAATTCAATCTTCTGTACCCAGAGAAATATTAAAAGGAATCTCCCTTTCTTATTTTCACAAAGAAACAAATTTGTCTTTCCTCTAACATTTTGTCTTGATGAGATTTAGCCTTAAGGGTCTCTCTTGGGCGTCTGGTTCTATTATTCCTCAGTAGCTGCAACCTGTGAATCCTCCACTGGACGTATCATCATTGAAGAGACAGATCCATCCCTCTGCCTGCCCCTGATGGCTCACCTTTCCAGAGTCCCAGACAACTATGAGTGTATGTAGCATCAAAGCATCAGTCCTAGACTCCCAAAGTTTAAGAAACACAGTAAAATCCCAGAGCTGAATGCAGTCACTGGAGCAGCCTACCCTGAGCCCCGAAGCCTTTAGTCCAGAGCTGCACAGTCAATCACTGAACAGGTAAGATGCTAGCACAGTGCAATGAGGAACAGTGGGGACTCTGGCAAACCAGAGAGCACCTGCCCCATCAAAAGGGAAATTCAACATTCCAAAATACCCTGCTGGCTATACTCATCAGAACATGCCCCATCAGCCACCGGGGAACACCCAGGCAGACAATGTGCTTCCCACCCAAAAACTTAGACACACCGTGCTCTGTGGTAGAATTTTTACCACCGCATGCCCCCACCTAGGGGAAATGCAAGATGCAAAACAGAAGAGGCTTCCAGGCTTTCCAAAAATGTTAATCAGTTCCTTCCAACTCATGAGTTCACCTCATTTCAGAGTTTAAAATGCTAATGGAAGAAATGTCCCCAAGGATTTTCACAGATGACCACAACCTAGAGAGGGGGCAGTGGGAATCTACCACCCACGTAGCTTCCTTCTCTCGGACTGTTTCAAGGAACTTTCCCATGGCATGCCAAAATTTAGAAATATATGTTGGCAACAATTCTAGGCCCCTGGGACAGACATTTATGTTCAGCCACATGTCCTTTTCCAAAGCCCCTTGAACCCCAGCATTCTTGGCATCTCACTCCAAACTGAAGGAGGATTTGTTTTCAGAGATATAATCTCTGCAGTATCACAGGCAACTCTAAACACAATCCAGAGCCATATACATTTTCAAATGCCCAAGCCACAGTCACAAGTGACAAGTAGTTGGCAAGACAGCCAACGCTTTGCCACCCAGCAATGGCCAACCCCAAGATGGCAAAAACCCACACCTGGAAACTTCATTTTTAAACAATCCTCTTCCAGTCATTGAAATCAATCCTTATCCCTACCAAGCCCTGCTGTGGAACTCCTCATGGCTCCCAACCTCTCCGCCTGCACAGATACTTGCTGCCTCAGTACCCAGGCAAACCTGCTCTGGCCCCAGAAGTTAATCTCCGTTCCTGCCATCAGCAGATTCTTACGTACTTCATTCAGGATTCTGCCTCCCAGGAATGTTGTTGACCTTGCATAGCCCGTTCTGACCCCGTCTCCAAATCCCCTACAATGCTCATCCCTGCCAGCACCAGGAATTGCACTCCCCAGACCCTGAGGGCAGGAAGAATGGTGCCACTCCTACACACTGAAGCAAGAAGGTCCTGCCTCCTAAAACATAAGTCCCTCCAAATATAAACAATTCAGTCCAATGAGCTATATCAGCTGTCACTAATTCTCCAGTGACGTTATCTGTCTTGGATTCTGAAACCCTTTCTAGTTTCCCCTTTGGGTAACATCGGCTGAACCCATATGAGGATTCTTTCATCAAATAAAGACTAGCCTGAGCATTGCTTCTTTGACCCCACCCTAGTTTCTGATTGTAAGATGCAAGATTACAAAGTCAGTAAATAATTGTTCAACTCACATGCAAATAACAATCTCAGAGTTACATGTGTTAAAAGGGAAAATAAGACAGAAAGATGCATGCACTTCAAAGAAAGCATGATTTCCCCTTTTCTTTCCTCAACAATTCAGTCCTAATGCCAATAGTTGGGTCAGAGGTAGGAGAAGCCGTGATGAACTCAAGTGAGGTATCAAGGCCCCAGCGGGTAAGCTGGCATGAACACCAAAGGCGGTATCCATGCCTTGGGTAAGGGTGGCTAGGGTGGAACATGAGAGCCAAAGAGAAGGCCCTTGTGAAGTCTAATAAGTCCTGAGAGAATTGAGACCAGCCATGCAGGGAGAAGAGATGGGAGATGGGTTACACACAGGCGTGTCCTTGGATAAATGGTGAGAAAGTCCAACGTGAGCTTGGAAATCTTCTGCCAGAAAGAAGTGACCAGAAAATGCCAATGATAGAACAGAAAGGGGCTTTCACTGGCCACAATGAGGACAATTTAAGCAAAAAAATAATGATCTATTATATGATGCTATAATGAGCCACTGAATTAAATAAAATCATGCATATTAATAAAAAAAGTAAATTAAAATAAAAACAAAATTTTCTAAAATAAGTGAACAGTTAGACTGTGGTATATCCATGTGATACATGGACTACTACTCAGCAATGAAAAGGGAGCACAGACCACTGATACAACAACTTGGATGATCTCAACAGCATTGTGCCTTTTTTAAAAATTAAAAACAAAAAACTCTCTAAAGATTGCATATACTATGATTCCATTTTCAAAACATTCTTGAAATAACTGTAGAGATGGAAAATAGTGGTTATGAGTGGATTTCAGAGTATCAGGCAGTGAGTGCAACTACAAAGGGGTAGCACAAAAAAGATCTTCATGGTGACAAACAGTTCTGTAACCTCGGTTGTGGGGAGGCATCCATATCTAGCAGAATCGGACTTGGATGAGCCCTGTAATACAGAGGTCTGACTCCCAGGAGCTGGCAGTCATGGGAGACTGTTTCAGATAGCCTAAGAGTAAGTGGCCCTATGTGGGAGTGGCTTACCATCTGATGATATGCTAGTTCCCTAAGCAAACAGCTTCCCTAACTTCACCCCATCCTGTTCATCACAGAAGCAGCTCCTTCTTATCCTGGCCCCTTTATCTCTGTGACTATAAGGAAAGATAAAGGTGGGGTTCTCCATGTTATTTGAGGCCAGATCTGAAGCTAGAAAGGGCCTGCCTCCTAAATCCCAATCTGCTGCACCCCTTTCCTTTTGAAAAGAGTATTGGCTCTTGTGTTTATTGATTAGATAAGTTCATTGATAATTGATTTGTTGACGGCACCGCCATCCTCTGACAGTTAACCCTTCCCTCGTCCACGCTGGATGTGGCTGAAACCCCCGCGCTCGATTATGCTGGTGGGTGCGCAGATCTACCTGTGGCAAAGTGACTCAGAACTATGAATTCTCTGGCTTTGATATTATACTGCAGTTAATATAAGATGCAGTCATTGGGAGTAACAGGTTAGAAGTACCTGATCCTTCTTGGACTACCTTTGCAACTTCCTGTGAATCTCTAATTATTTCAAAGTTAAAAGTTTAATAATACAGGATGTTTGATGAGTAAGGGGACAGTTAGGAAATCTCAAAGCACCTCCTCAGAATATACACATTAATTATGAAAGAAAAAAACCGACTTTCAAGAGGAGAAGCCTGGCAGTCACCACGTTAAGCAAGTGATCAAAAGGAATGTCATTAGAAATAGAAATGTGCCCCAACAGGATGCAGTGAGTAGAAACACAGCACAACTGTTGTGATTCCTGGCACAGATGCAGATCTCAGTCTAATCAGGAGGGAACAGACAATGCATATCAAACATTCTACAAAACTGGCCCATCATCTTCAAAAGTGTCAAGGTCACAAAAGTCACAGAAAGGCCATGACCAAAGGAAGCTAAAGAGACAACCAAACACAATTTGTGATCCTCCTCTGGGTCTTTTTTCTTAGAGAAGTCATTTCTGAGGCTATATGTGAAATGTGAATGGGGCCTGAGGGTCACACAGGAGGAGTGCCAAGGCACTGACTGCCTGATTTGGGGTGGCTGCATTGTGGTTATGTTAGGGGAATCTCCCCAAGTTCAGGAATACATACTGAAGTAATCAGGTGTGAGACATCATCAGGCTGACGACTTGCCCTCAAATGTGTTCTTTGCACTATACTTGTAACCTTTCTGTAAATTGATTATTGTTTCTTTTTTTCTTCTTCTTCTTTTTTGGTACTGGGGATTGAACCCCTAGAATTTGCAATCCTCCAGCCTCAGCCTCCTGAGCTACTGGGTAAAGGTGTGTAAGCCACCAGGCCCGGCTCCAAATTTTTTAAATTTTAAAAATGAATGATCTGAATCAAAGGATGAGAAATTCTTGACAAAATTGATGAAATCCCACAAAAATGGCACACTTTACAAACAGGCCTTGGAAGTGACCTTGACAGAAGGTACACATCCAGTGTATGAAAATAGCAAATACAAATAAAAAGGGCTGAGGTTATGGCTCAGCAGTAGAGTGCTTATCTCGCACGTGTGAGGCACTGGGTTCCATCCTCAGCACCACATAAAAATAAAGGTCAAAATAAAAATTTCGAAGATGTGATTCGTTTTTTTGTTCAATCTAAGAATTAGCAGCACATCCTTCCAATTAACAAGCTTGACTAGCTAAAGACTGAAAATTGTCTCTTTCCTTTTTGGAAGCAAACTCCAGTGAGAACTTCTCTGTTCATTAACCTGATGTACAATAAGTGGCCTATGCCAGGATCTATCACTGGAAAACAAGGATTTCACATATATTCATGGCCTGTTCTGCTAACCATTGAAGCTTCTGCCCTAGTCCTGGCCCAAAAGGATTGGCAGGAAGGAGATAGAGAATGACATGAGGAGACCTACCTAATAAGAAACAGTGAGAATTAAGTACAAGTCAGATCCTGCTTGAGATCTAGTACATACATATTCACACTGTCACTTGTGGGAACACGATTATTATTAACTTAGCCAGTGTTAGTTCAGCTCAGGTGATTTCTTCACTTTCTTTTGGTCTGTCAACCATGTCCCCTCATGCAGTTGTAACAGAAATTGTCTCCTTCAATGTTGACTGGCAAGAGAAGGCTCATATCTCAGGTGGTCAGAATATGAAAATCTAGTAGAGCATATATTCAAATGGGATCCTTAGAATACAGCAATCAAATCAGACACAGAAGCCAAGGCCAGCCAGCGAACAGGAAGACAAGATCCCAAGTCAGAGCACAGCTTTGGTGACAGCAAAGTGAGAAAACCCAAAACACTTGCTACAAACAAGCTGGGATGCCTGTGGCTTATTGCTGCTCACCAACCATTATTGATTATTTGTGGAAAGTCAAGCAAATGTGAGATCTGTTCAAGTGAACCCTGACACACCAGGGACTATCCTAGACACCTTACTGACAGGGTGTCATTTGAACCTCATTTAATTTAAGTGCAAGGTAGGCACAAGCATTACTCTCATTCTATGGATGGGAAAACAGGATCACAGAGAAGTTCAGTAGCTCAGGAAAGGTCACACAGCAAGCAGATGGAAAAAACAGGATCTGAACCTCAGCATCTGCCTCCAGAGCCTATATTCAATTGTTATTCTAAACTTCCAACAGCCATCATTTGTGACTCCATAGCCCCCACTATCCCTATTATTACAGTGAGCAACAAGCTTGTGACAGTTCATTTGATTCAGTTTCCTATAAGCTTTTCTCATTTCAACAGCATGTGTTACAGAAAAACAATAGGCCAGGGACCTCACTTGAATAATGCTGATCCACAGAGATGGCAAAGTTCTCCTGAATTTGGAGAAGCATGTAGCCACCTCCAGCTACTTCTCTAGTTTGACAAAGTAACAAGAGCAATTACTATGAATTGCTCTGCTATTATTTAGAACAAGATCCCCTATAACTAGATCCCCTACCTCAAAATAGCATCACCATGAATCTTTACATATGGCAAGCTACTTGTTCTGGAGAACACACAGTCCAGACATCCTTCTGCTGTATTCAATAAGATCATTTAAAAAATAAGCTTATGTCTGTACTGGGAGGTTCTAGAGGAATGTTCCCTCCCTTGAGCTGACCACCAGTTAATTTAGGGACATACTAATCTTCCAGGCTAAAAAGCCCCACCTCCTCACCCAGGGGCTTTCACAAAATTACCTTGTTTTAATCATGTTTGAGCATGGGAAATGCCACACATGTCGAGGTATGTATTCGGAATTTTTTTGACTTCTATATAGCTATTTAAGAAGGAATACTTTACCAGACTCCTGGAGGGTGAAGTAATTTCTAGTGGCCGGCGTCAGACCCTGGCAACAAGCGTATGCTGGCTCACCACTGCCACCATCTGCCCAGGGCCCCTCCTCTTCACTCTTCAAGTCAATGGCACAGCTGGTATGTTGGATAACATTTCTCGATAGCTCTCTAGCCAAGGATACATGTGATTCAGAAGTATTGTTGCTATAGTTCTGCTCCTCTGGCTCTTGTTTCTAGAAACCATATTAATTATCAAAAAGTATAATATGACATTCAGACTTTTCTTGGTCTTGCTTTTGTTTTTGTTGGTTTGGGGTTTGGTTTGGGGGGTGGATTTTGTTTTCCAATGCTGGGGACTTAATTGAGGGCCTTACACATGCAAAGAAAGCATTCTTTCAACTGAACTACACCCCTGAGCTATATGAAATATACCAACTGGGTTACATCAAATATATTTCAAACTTTTTACAAAAGGGAAATGCTTAAGTTATTATGAAGAGAAAGTATTGCTCAGTAGCCTGTATTTTCTTCTGTAACCTTAAAATGTTGTGCAATGGGAAAATGCATGTAAAATATCATGACATGGAATTAATCTGATATTTTATAATGACTGCACAGAACAAAGCACTTGTTACACAATTGGCCACCTGCACCTATTCGAACACTATGACCATCTCATCTAATTTGGCCAAGAGGACAATTCATTCCTGCCATTGCAAAATATAGCTTCCTAGAAGTCACCTGAGCAGGACCAGCGGACAAAAATGAATCCTACTAGAATGTTCATTTCTCTTCTAGTACCTCTCCTCTTTTGTCCTTAAACATGAGAACATTGCTACTTAGAAAAGAACTTCACTTGACCTGACAGTTTTCTTCTTTCCGTTTATTTTGATCTTCATTTCCTTTCTCATACTTTCAAGGTGAATGGACTTGAAACTTGCCACTTCCCTCTGCTTGAGCCCCAGATATTCGCTGATAATGTACACCTGGCCTCCCATGAGCTGACTCCCAGTCTACTCCTCTTCCATCTCTCAAATGTCAAACCTGGTTACTGTCTTGCCTTTGCCTTCCTTGGTCTCAGTAGCATCCTTACTTTCTACCTTTGGTTTTCCAACATCCTCTCCTCCTCAACTTTATGATCCCATCTTGTTCCTCCACCTCCCTGACACCTAATCCTAAGGATCTCCTCCTGCTAATGGTGTCACTTCTGGCTCATTTCAAAGGCCTTCTCTCTCTCTCTTTATATCTCTCCTGATGATGGATCCATTTCCAGGCCTTCGATGTTTGCCTCTGTACAGAATAAACCCATAACACCAGTCCATACCTCCCACTGCCTATGGACACTTCTGAGCTAAGCCACTCTGATAATTGTAGTGACACTATGGTGCTTCACAATTTACACAGCAGGCTCATTTAAACATCTCAATGAATGACTGCAAAACCCCTTCTCTGGGTCCTGTCTGATCAGTCTTCTGCTGGTAGGAAACTCGTACTACAAAGTACTTTCATAGAAGCCTCTTCTTAAGTTCCAGCTGTCAAAGTCCTATTAAAGAGTCAGCAACCAAGTGCCCTGGACAGTAACAAAAGGGAAGTAGACATATAGAGACTTGACTCCAAAGCTCATCCAGATCTGGGTTCAAATCCCAGTTTTCACACTACTTAGCTGTGTGGCCTTCACCTGAACTTTGATTTCCTGCTTTGTCAAATAGAGATCACAAGTGGCTCTGAGGATTGATGTAAAGATTAACTGGAAAATATATATAAATTGCTTAGTACATTTACTATAAATTAATGGTGACTATCAAAGTTCTAAATTCTTAAACCTTTACCTCTAAGTCTTTGGTTCCTTCCAAAACATCACTGAGAACTTGTATGTATTCAGTTGCACCTTTAAGGATATCAACTTTGCTAGGCTTCCTGCTTTGGGGAAGAAATGGCACAAGTGCCTTCAGTTTGGCAAAACCACGGTTGAGATTTTTTATCTAGAAGACAAAAAGGCATAGTGACAAGAGAGACACTAACTTATGCAGACATCCCCCAAACCACAGAACAGAGCTGTGAAGTCTTGTTTCCATCACCCTCTCATCTGGGAGGTGAATCAAGGTAGGCATTCAACAAAGGGTCACATTTCTGCCTGCACTGAACTTCATAGCTAGGAGACAGGGGTGGGTGGCATCAACTCTGTAGGCAGATGGGCTGCAAGCTGTGTTTATGTTCACACTGACCTTGCTTCTCTTCCTTCCAGAATGTACCTACTTCATTATAACAGAAACAATAAAAGTAGGGGCTAAACACTCTGCAGCAACTACACCAGGATTTAAAACCCAGCTCCACCATTCACCTTTCTGAGCAGATGGGATACTTCATATCACTAAGCCTCAGTCAGTCCATCTGCAAAGTGGAAAGTACCTACTTTGTATCTTTTGGTGGTTGATTAAGAAACATGATTACAAAAGAAACTATTCACCCAGATCTGATACATAGTCTTCAGATCTGGTACTGCTGCTGAATAAAATGTACATACACCTTCTTATTCATCACTGTGCCCTCACTTGTCAACCTCTTTCCCAGTGAGTTAATGATACAGAGCCGAGCATAAGAGTCCACATGTTGGTGACACTTTGAGGACTCCTCACTTTTACTTCCCCTATTCTCAAGGCCTAATGCCTTAGCTCTGAAGGCCTGGAATGTTGATGTTTGTCTGTCTAGAGAACACAGGTTCTGGGAGAGCTGGCCCCACAACTCCACAAAACCAACATATTATGTCGAGAGCCCCTCCCAACCTGGAGTGAAGCAGATGAGAGACCAGCCCAATTCATAGGGAATCCAATGACCAGCAAATGCGTGAAAAGATTTAACTTCAATAAATTACAAACTAAAACAAAGTAGATGCCATTTTTCATGAACCAAGCTGATAACGTTTGTTTTGTTAATCAGATCAGGAACAACATGAAAAAGAAAATAGTCCTGTACTCTGTATCAAGAATAAAAAATTAAAAACCATTCTAGAAAGCAAGTGGGCAACTTGTATCAAAAATTGTGAGATTGGATGTGCCCTATGTCCCAGAAATTCCACTTCTAGCATTTTTATTCCAAGACAATTATCAGATACACACAGCTTTATGTACCAGTTAAAAAGTTACAAACATCACACATGCCCAGCAATAGGAGATGGAGTAAGTGATGGTCCATTTCTTTGACAGACTGTAAAGTCAAAAACTGTTGCATGAAAGAATTCTTAAGAAAACTGAGGAAATGCATTTAGTAATGTCAAGTGAAAAACTCTACCAATGATAGATATTGGATGACTGCAATTTTGTAATTATATACATGACACACACAACCAGGAAAAAAGAATGACTAAGAGGACATATGCAAAGATGTTCATGTGGTTATCTGTCATGAGTGTCACCATTCCCTCTTCAGGCATTTCTGTAGTCTCTGGGCATATTGATTCTATATTATATAGAATAAAGGCCATTAGCTAAAACCAGGCCTAGTTCTCTACAGAAAGCAATTCCTTTTTGGTGGGAAAGGCTCACTTAAAATGTTGGATCATAATCTCATTTTAGGGCCATCAAATCAGATCACAGGATTATTTGTATAAAGTCTCTTGTGTCTGGTAAAAATCATACTCATCCTCTTTTGCAATTTCCCCAACTTCCCTTAAGTTTTCTGCCCTGACTCGGGCCCTTCCTCCTCAGACTCTTTCCCACAGAAAGCTTCTAGTAGGAGAATTTCCAAAGGACCTGGCTGGGGTGTTTAGGGCCTGCCCTCAGCAGAACTTACTCCTCCAAGCCCTAGGCCTAAAAGGACGCTCCACTGTCTCTTCTCCCCCAGCCCCATTTAAATTGTATAGTTTAATGACTTTCACCATATTCTCAGAGTTGCAACCATTGCCACAATTTTTTAGAGCACTTTTCTTTCTTTTCTTTTTCTTTTCTCTTTTTTTACATTGATTTATTGAAATGAGCCAATCCCAAAAAACCAAAGACCGAATGATCTTTCTTATAAGTGTTTGATGACTTGATGACACATAGCGGGGGTGGGGGAGGTACAGGAAGAATGGAGAAGGGATGGATTGTATAGAAGAAAATGAGGGGTGGGGAGGGGGCGGGGAAGGAAAGATAATAGAATGAGACAAACATCTACACTCCATGTATATTTGTAAATATGCAAATTGCATGATTCTACCTTTTTTACACCCAGAAAAATGATAGTTGTACTCCATTTGTGTGCAATGACCTAAAATTAAAAAAAAAATCCACTGTCTCTTCTATCCCTCGTCCTTCACCCTCTAAGAGCACCTCCGTAGTAACCACGCCCAAAGATTACAAAGGGCAGAACAGAGACCAGATCTGACAATTTAGTACCAAGTTTTGTCAGAGGTACCCCAAACTACCAGCAGGTGACGCTCCAACCACGGCCCACAGGATCATTCGGGTTGGTGAATTAACTGCGAACCCTGCCTGACGAGGAAAGTCGCTTTTTTCATTTTGACAAGTAGGAATTTGGGCGCACAATGGGGCAGTGTGTTTCGTTACTTTAAAAATAATAAAAATAAAATAACTTCCCTTAAGCCCCCTTCTCCCCCCACGCTGTCTTTGTTGAGGCTAAGATGCCGCGGGCAGGGAAAAGGAGTAGGGGTCCGCTTTGTGCCCAGGCACGCAACTGTTTGAGTTCAACTCCCGAACACTGAACTTTTTAAAAGCACCTGCTAAGGGGAAAGATTTTTGAGGTTGTTAGGGTCCCCCTCTACCCGTCTCCTGCACCCGTCCAGGACAGTCAGATGGGGCGGCAATTCCAGCGGCAGGTGCCGGGTAACAAGGCCACGCATTAAGCCTACAAGCTAAGGACGCACTTCTGGCCTCAGGGGTCAAAGTCGCCTGCGGCCTGCGAGTGGACCGCGAGGGGGTGCACCGGGCATCCCGCAGGTGTCCGGTGGTGGGCATGGCTGCAGGAAGTCAGCTCCTTCCTAGGACACGGTCGCGTGGTGACCGCGCCCAGTGGCCCTGGGGACCCCCTCACCCGCTCGCGCTCCTTGGCGTTGGCCACGCGCCGCCGCTCCAGCACCAACTGGAGGTCCTCGGTCGACGAGTAGCCGCCGGAGCGCAGCCGCTTCAGCCGGCAGATGGCGGCCAACTGGGGCAGCGGCCCGAACTGCTCCCGCAGCACGTCTTCCAGCACCTCGGCCTGAGGGGCGCCCAGGAGGACAGGCGACGCGGAACCGGGCTCTGGGGATGAGGGCACAGCATCCATGGCGGCGCGCGCAGGTCAGCGGGCGCGGGGCTTTCACCCGCCCTGCCGCACCTGGGGCCGCACGAGGCCGGGGCGGGGGCGGGGTCTCGACCACCTGTCCGCCTTCCGCGGCCGGCAGGTCCCCAAGCCTGCTCCCACTCTCTGGAGACTGGGCGGGAATCCCCCTTAACAAGCCCCACAGGTGATTATCATGCGCGCGGGATTACAACCTTAGTTCTCAAATTGGCCGGCAATGCTTGCTGCAGTGGGGGGGGGGGGGGAGGAAAATTCACATGTGAGGTGCCGATACCCCCAATTAATATTTAATTAACCTGAGTTGAGACCTTGGCTCCTGGATGTACATAGGCACAGGTGTACTTATATATACACGTATGTACATTTACAGAAATTTTGACGGATGAACACACTTTTAAAAATTCATTTTGAAATAAAAGTTGCAGAAAAAGTTACAAAAATGGTAACAAAGGACTCCTGTACTCCCTTCACTGAGATTAGCTCCTTCTTTTCACGTGTTCCAACTCCTTTGTCTTTATGACTATTCCCATTTTCATTCTTGTTTTCCCAAACCATTTGAACGTCTGTTGTTGTTTTGAGGCACGGTTGCACTATGTTACCCTGGCTGGGCCTGAACTCCTGTGCTCAAGCCTGCTGAAGCCTAAAGAGTTGCTAGGACTACAGGCTTGCACCTCGGTGTCCAACTGAACTGTTCTTTTTCTAAAGTATTTAAGTTGCAGACACGAAGTCCCAACATCCCTAAATACTGCAATGGATATTTTCCCTTTAACAAGGCTACTCTCCTACCCAAAAACTAAAGTCATTCAAACCAGGAAATCAACATCGACACTGCTGCCATCTAGTCCACAGACTTGTTCAAATTCCACCAACCATCTCTGCAATGTCTTTCTCCTGTCTAGTTAGGATCCAGCCCTGGAGCACATGTTTGATTTTGCCATTACGACTCTTAAGTCTCTTTCATTCTAGAACATTTCTTCAGTCTTACCCCATCTTCCTGAAGTTGACAGTTTGAGTAGCAGAGGCCTCTCATTCTGTAGGCTGTCCCTCAACCTGAGTCTGTTCATTGCTTGCTCACATCCAGACCCAGCTCCAGGGGTCTTAAAACTAGTTGATAAAATTTCTCTGGCTATTGAGTTACTGCCTATTATGGTTTGGATATGAGGCATCCCCCAAAACTCACATGGCAGACAATGCAAGAAGGTTCAGAAGAGAAATAATTGGGTTGCGAGAATCTTAACCCAATCAATGAGTGATAGGGACTGAGTGGTAACTGGAATGGTACAGTCTGGCTAGAGGTGGGAATTGGGGGTGTGGCTTTAGAGTATCTATTTGTATCTGGCAATTGGAGACCTCTCTGCTTTCTGATCATCGTGTGAGCTGTTCTCCCCTGGCAGACTCTTCCGCCATGATGTTCTGCCTCACCTGGAGCCCCAAGGAATGGAACTGGCCTTCTATGAACTAAGACCTCTGAAAACATGAACACTCAAATAAACTTTTCTTCCCCAAAATTGTTCTGGTCGGATCTTTTAGTCACAGCAGTGAAAAAGCTGACTAAAACACTGCCCATCTTGGTTTCTGTTACTGCTGTCAATTTTGTCCTTTTTCTGTGTCTTACTCTGTATTTTAGAGACAGGTGAGAAGACATCAGGTGCCATTTTAATACAGACTTCAAATGACACTTTTTTTTTCATCTAAATTTAAGAAAGAGGGCTGGGGATCTAGCTCAGTTGGTAGAGTGCTTGCTTTGTAAGCACAAGGCCCTGGGTTCAATCCCCAGCACCGCAAAAAAAAATAAATAAATAAATAAATAAAATAAAATAAAATAAAATAAAATAAAATAAAATAAAATAAAATAATAAAATAAAGAAAGCATAGTTATTCACTTAGGACAAGTTAGAAAGCATGCAGTAAAATGTACCCCTACACCTGCTCTTGGGTCCTCCACTTCCTGCTCCAGCACCAGGTATGAGCTGGGGTTAATGCCTCAACCACACCACCAGCAGGGTTAACAGTGGGTCAAAAGTGTGACTCCACAAAGAGAAAGAGGAACTGAGGCAGAGGCACTCCCCTTGGGATTTGTCCTCAGGGTTCTCCAGATATTGTCACTTCACAGAAATACAAAGATCACAAAGCTGGTTTTTTCAGCTAGAAAGGGACAAATCCAGGATTAGATCCCAGATCTCATAGACCTATAAGCACCAATCTCTCCCTGCCTCACTCAACTCCTGGCATACTTTCAGTGATAGCTATGATTTATGAACCCGATAGAGAGTCTAGAAACTCTGCTGTTGTGCAGACAAGTGACTCAGGAAGAAGGGTGATCTGAGCACCCAGGCAGAAGTTGCAATAGGAGCTGGTTGAGGGTCTCTGAGGGCTTGGTTCAGTTCTGGTGCCCCCATTTCAGAGACATGATGATAGGTGCATAGGGACACACTGAAGAGAGCCTTGGTTCCCAGTCCCAGTTCAGAAGAAGGAAGATTGCAACAAAAGCAGGGCTTTGGAGAGACTCGAAAGGCAATGGGGTGCAGCTGCTTTGGGGATGCAGGAGGAGCTGAGAGACACAGCTGGGCTGCGGACACCCTGCTGCTTAGGGCCTTGTTCTGCAGAAGGAAGCTAGTATGGCCTTCCTCTGAGTCCTAAATGGCAGACTTCTTTTCTTTCCTAAGGCACATATACCCTCTCATCTCCCCAGAGTAATCCAGGCTTCCTCACTCCCCCATGACTCCCACTGGGGCTGGGACTTCTAGAGTTGGTTGCCTTTTAGCTGCAGCAGAAATGACTGGAGGCAGAGGTAGAGCCATTTATAACTGATTCTTATAAGTGAGAGCAATTCAGAAGAGGAGAGCCCTTCTAGTAGACATGGTGCAGGCATGGGCCCAAACTTGGGTATACAGGCAGTAACTACTGAACAAATTCAGAACATGGAAGAACGGGGAATTAGTTGGTATAGGATACTCAAAGTTACTGACCAAACATACATTTTCTTCTAAACTCGTGGCTTCCCTCATCCTCCAAATGTTGCTGCATCTTCTTCCATATTGTGTTCACTCTCTTGACTGACAAATGTCTCTCTGTCCTCAGAAAACCAGGCCTGGGAGAGCATTTCATGACAACTGTAACATTTATTGCCTCTTCCCCCTAATTGGAGTCAGGCCATTCCCTAAATTAAAATGTGTGGGACCCTTCCTTCTCATACCCAAAGAGACAGAAAATCTCAGAAGGCAGGGGCACTGGAATGTCAACAGCATAGCCCATGTGATGGCAATTGTCACAGCCTGCTAATTCCACCAAAGCAATCCATGTCACCGAGTGGCAGCTCTATGGAGTTCCCATGGTAGAGGCAGGCCGGGCAGGCACTCCAGGGTGACAAGCTGTTCACTTCCCCCAAGTCAACTGAGGACCTCTCTGTCTCCCCAGATGGCTCCAGCCAGTCTGTAGAGAACTTCTTTCCTCTGCCCTTCTCTTAGGAAACTGCAACTTTCAGAACCTCTTCTGGAGAGGAGAAGGAACCAACCCAGGCATTACAAGTGACCCTAGGATATTAGCACGACGGAGTTCTTCATGCTGACCTGCCCTTTTCCCACTTCCTCTCCCTTATCTTTAGACCACAGGCTAACTGGTTGACTGGATTGATGGACAGGTGCTATCTACTGCAGAAAGTCTGTGCCCCTAGGTTTCTAGCTACACAGGATTCCTTCCTAACTACTTCTTCTGCCTACTAATATGCTGGCCTCGTGAGGGCTGGAATTTTTATCCTGTTGGTTCAATGTTGCATCCCTAAAACCTAGAAAAGTGTTTGGTACAAGGTAGGGGCATAATAAATATTCTTTGAATGAATTAACATTGATATAAAGTAAAATTTCTCAAATAGATTTAAAGGTTATGAATCTTTAGGCATTAATCAAAGTAACTCTGAAATATATAAATAAAAAGCCATTGGAGAGTTTGAATCTGGCTACCTCCAGAGGAAGGCTCCATTTCCAGTTGGTCTGTGGCTCAGGATTGAAGCAGCAGAGTACTACTCAAGGAGGAGAGTGAAAGAGGGAATTCACTGAAATTCAATTATAGATGGTCACAGTCGCTTAGAGACTCAGAAATTCGGGTGCATTGAACTGAGAACAACAAAGGGTACATTGGAGCTAACCCTGCAGCCTGAACTTAGCTGATCCAGAGGCTGCACAGCAAACTGGTGTTCAAAAAGTTCTGTTATTTCTCATCAGGCAAGTGGAGAGCTAAGATGGAGCCATCTTGAAGAGGCCACGCTGCAACTTGCTGCTTTGAGAGCCAGGAGATCATAGCAAACACTGCCACACTGTCCCAGCAAGTGCCTACCATGTGGCCTAGGGTGTACCTGGCAGAATTGAGTGAAACAGGCAGAGACCATCATACCCAGGGAGATTCAAATTGGAAAGATAGAGGGCAGTACAGCTCACTTCCCCTTTGAGTCTGGTACCTTGTGACCAGCTAAGAAGGGTCAGGAAACTGAACAGGAGGGCATGATCACTCTCAGGGACTAAGCCTGGGAAAGCCACACTGTGGGCAGTGGAATGTATGAGACCAGTAAAGGGTTGAACTCCTGACTGGCTGGCAGAATTCTCAGAGGCTCCTGAGATCCAGACTCCCAGCAGAGAGCTGCCCAGCCACCGGGGTGTGTTGATCTAATCTCTCCAGAGCAGGTAGCACTCAGCACAGTTCCTTAGGCTGATTAGAGCTAAGCCCCAGCCAGACCATACATTCTCATCCTCATCAACAGTTTTGATCATCTCAGTGGAAACAATTCTCTCATTTTTTTATTAAGAATCTTTTTCCTGTGTGTGTGTGTGTGTGTGTGTGTGTGTGTGTGTGTGTTCTTTCTTCCTGATGGATTTGTGGATATGTGTGTATACATTTTTTATTTGTTCTAATTGAATTAGTTATACATGACAGGAGAAAGTATTTTTTTTTTTTTTTTGAACCAGGGATTGAACTCAGGGACACTCGGCCACTGAGCCACATCCCCAGCCCTATTTTGTATTTTATTTAGAGACAGGGTCTCACTGAGTTGCTAAGGGCCTCGCTAAGTTGCTGAGGCTGGCTTTGAACTCGTGATCCTCCTGACTCAGCCTCCCGAGTCGCTTGGATTACAGGCATGTGCCACCACGCCCGGCTAGGAGAAAGCATTTTGACACATCAAACATAAATGGAGTATAACTTCTCATTCTTCTGGTTGTACATGATGTAGAATACACTGGTCCTGTAATCATATATGCACATAGGGTGATAATGTCCAATTCATTCTACTATCATTCCTACTCCCATACCCCCTTCCCCCCCTTCACTCCTCTCTACCTAATCCAAAGTAATTCTATTCTTCCCTAGCACCAACCCCCATTGTGACTTATCATCCGTGTATCAGAGAAAACCTTCACCCTTTGGTTCTTTGGGATTGGCTTATTTCACTTAGCATGGTATTCTCCAGCTCCATCCATTTACAGCAAATGCCATCATTTCATTCTTTTTTAAAGCTGAGTAATATTCTATTGTGGATACATACCACATTTTCTTTATCCATTCATTTGTTGAAGGACACCTAGATTGGTTCCATAGTTTAGCTATTGTAGTTGAGCTGCTAATAAACATTGATGTGGCAGTGTCACTGTAGCCTGCTCATTTTAAGTCCTTTGGATATAAACTGAGGAGTAGGATACCTGGGTCAAATGGTAGTTTCATTCCAAGTTTCCTGAGGAATCTCCATACTGCTTTCCATAGTGGTTGGACGAATATGCATTCCCGCCAGCAATGTATGAGTGTACCTTTTTACCCACATCCTCACCAATTTTTATTATTGCTTGTATTCTTGATAATTGCCATTCTGATTGGAGTGAGATGAAATCTTAGAGTAGTTTTGACTTGCATTTGTCTAATTGCTAGAATGTTGAACATTTATATATATTTGTTGATCGATGGCATTTCTTCTGTGAAGTGTCTGTTCAGTTCCTTAGCCCATTTACTTGTTGGGTTATTTGTTGTTTTGGTGTTAAGTTTTTTGAGTTCTTTATATATCCTGGAGATTAATGCTCTATATGAGGTGCATGTGGTAAAGATTTTCTCCCATTCTGTAGGCTCTCTTCACATTATTGATTGTTTTCTTTGCTGAGAAGAAGCTTTTTAGTTTGAATCCATCCCATTTACTGATTCTTGATTTTACTTCTTGAGCTTTAGGGATCTTGTTAAGGAAGTCAGATCCTAAGCTAACATGGTGAAGATTTGGGCCTACTTTTTCTTCTATTAGGTGCAGGGTCTCTGTTCTAACGTCTAAGTCTTTGATCCACTTAGAGTTGAGTTTCATGTATGTATACTTATTTGTTCATATTTTTTGTTCATTCCTAACACTTTCCCTTATCTTTACTTTTCCTTGTCTTTTGAGAGTTAAGGTTTTTGTTTATTCATTTTTGTTTTGCTTTCATTGGTTTCTCTTTCTCCCCTTTCCTCTCCCTCTAATAGCTGAATTCTCTTGTTCTCTCTCTCATTCTTCACTTGTTTTTTAATTGTTTTTTTCTCCTTCTGTGTAGCCATCACTTGCCATCTCTTCTGCTTTCTGTCTGTTCACATTTTGAACATTCTAAACTTTCTTCTACCTTCCTACCTCATTTTATTGTCTCAATAAACTGTACTTTTACCATTTTTTAGAATTATTTGGTTTATATAACTCCTGCAACCTTCCTGCTATTGCAGTTGTCAGTACTCTGGATGGCATAGTTGACATCTGTTTTTTACTTTAATGCCAGATCTAGCTCACAGCTATTTGTTTTTGCTTTTGGCAATTGCTAACTACACAATTCCTGAAAAACCCATAGTGTTGTGGACGACATACTAGGCATCAGGTATTTATTTTAATACTGCATGTTGTTTGCTTCTGTTGCTGCTATTGTTTGTTTCCCCCTTTTCTGTGATGTGCTAGGAATCTACTAGGACACTACAAGTTCACAGGGTAGAGACTCTGCTGCTGAACTAAAACCCATCAAGCTGCATAGCACACCTTGCTACACACACAAATTAACCACGCTCAAACTTCAACAATACTTTAATACAAAGAATAGAAGAGACAAAAATTCCAAACTAACAACCAGGCCCCAAGGAGAAATGGCCAGGGGGCCCTCAGTTACCATTCATGGATGTCTACTCCTACAACAAAAGCAGAATTAACACACAGGCTGTGGATACCACACCTACAAGGGGGTCTCAATCAAGATCGCTCTAGAACACTTTTGGCATGAAAAGGCTATGACCTAAAAAGGCCCACACATAAGAATGGAAGAAAGTGGGCTGGGGATATAGCTCAGGTGGTAGAGGGCTTGCCTCACATGTACAAGGCCTTGGGTTCAATCCCCCATATCACAAAGAAGATGAAGAAGAAGAGGAGGAGGAGGAGGAAGAAGAAAGAGAAGGAGGAGGAGGAGGAGAAGAGGAATAGAAGAAACATGCATCCCAAAAGATGCATAAAGCCCAACATAGGAATAAAAGAAGTATGGCAAACAAGGTAGCATGATTTTTTCCTAAAGTTCATGATTCAACAGCAACTGACACCAATGATAAGTTAAAATGGATGAAATACCACCAGATAAATAATTCAAAAGAATATTATAAAATTTATCATTGAATTCTGAGGTAATAGAGAAAAACAATTGAATGAATAAAGGAAGTCAGCACAGGGAATGAATGATAAATTCAATAAGAACACAGGGATATTAAAAAAGAACCAAACAGAAATCTTGGAAATGAAAGACACAATAAATCAAATAAAATGTTCAGTTAAAAGTCTCTTTAAGCTTTATCCAAGATGGCGGGCTAGAGGAAGGCTGCATTTCTACTTGCTCTGTGGATTCCTACTTGCTCGGGGTTCAAACAACAGGAATACTGCTCTCAATCATATTTTATATTCAAATTACATCTAAGAGGTCCCCAGTCGCCACTCCAGAACCAACTCTGCCGGGCCAGGCTCAGGCCTGACACTGGGCAGCAGCTAGCTGGGAGCTCGGGACCCCAGCTGCCCCTCCAAAATCACCATCGCTGGGCCAGGTTTGGGCCTGACCCCCAGGCAGCCCCAGCTGTGAACACATACCCACCAAGCCATTGGGCTGCCATATCCAGCTCCAAGCCGGGGTCTACACCCTGTACCTGGTCTAGTCTCAGGCCGGCACCCACGCTGTTGCTGATCATTTAACAACAGGTTACCCTTTGCCCACAAACATTGATTATCCCTGACCTGGAGGCAGTGGGACAGCACCCTTCTTGGGACACAGCATTGACAAGTGCCTGACAGGCATCAGACTACTGAACAATAGGAGGTTTGAATAGTACAATATAATTTTACTGCAGAACTTTCTCTTTTTCTTTTTGTCTAAATAGTAATATTACAATTATTCCTAATATACTTACTACATTCCCACTTCTTTCCTATTAATATCCTTATCATTCTATCACCCTCTAATATAACAGTGTCCTTGGAGACTCATTCTCTTTTCTCATGCTAAACACTTATTTCCTTTAATTCTGTTCTCACTATTCCTATGACATAGTAACTCTATTAGACTCACTTCCTATCTCATTAACGTTATATTCTAAACCCCTCAGCATTTTCTTTTTCTGCTATTTGAAATTGTGGTCCTTATTGCAAACCTATCAATTATGCAGTAGATAATTTGAACTCATTTCTGTATATTATAACACAGTTAATATCTAAATAGGTTCTATATGGTTTAAGGGCACATATTGTTTATATGGGGTACTGCTAATAATAATCTCTTCAAGGTGAGGTATTGGAAATCTGCAGGGACACTGTAAGTCTTTATAGGGAAACCGCAACCCCTCTGATTCACACTACTAGAGGGGAAGATACACAAGCAACATGAGAAAACACGGGAATAAAGTGTCCCAAACAAACCTAGATGATATATCAAGAGAACCCAAAGACAGCATGGTAGAAGGAATGTCAGAAAGGGAGTTCAGAATGTTCATAATTAAAATGATCTGAGAAGAGAATGATGTGATGAGAAAGCAAATTCAGGCTATGAATAATCAGCTAATAGAGCAATTGCAGGAAGCAAAAAAAATCATTTCAATAAAGAGATAGAAGTTCTGGGGGAAAAAACAAACAGAAATCCTTGAAGGAAACAAGGAAATGAAGGAAACAATAAACTAAGTTAAAAACTCAATAGCATAATTAACAGAATAGGTCACTTGGAAGACAGAACCTCAGACAATGAAGACAAAATATTTAATCTTGAAAACAAAGTTGAACAAACAGAGAAGATGGTTAGGAATCATGAACGAAACCTCCAAGAAATATGGGACATCATGAAAAGACCAAATTTAAGAGTTATTGGGATTGAGGAAGGCACAGAGATACAAACTAAGGGAATGAATAATCTGTTCAATGAAATAATATCAGAAAATTTCCCAAATATGATGAATGAGATGGAAAATCAATTACAAGAGGTTTACAGGACACCAAACGCACAGAATTACAACAGATCCACACCAAGGCACATTATAATGAAAATACCTAACATACAAAACAAAGATAGAATTTTAAAGGCTGCGAGAGAAAAGCATCAGATTACCTACAGGGGGAAACCAATACGGATATCAGCAGATTTCTCAGCCCAGACCCTAAAAGCAAGAAGGGCCTGGAACAATATATTTCAAGCTCTGAAAGAAAATGGATGCCAACCAAGAATCTTATACCCAGCAAAACTTACCTTCAGATTTGATGATGAAATAAAATCCTTCCATGATAAATAAAAGCTTAAAGAATTCACAAATAGAAAGCCTGCCCTACAGAACTTTCTCAGCAAAATATTCCAAGAGGAAGAAATGAAAAAGAACGTTAGTCAACATGGTGAGGAATTACCCTAAAGAAATAGCCAATCAAAGGAGAAACAAAGTTAAGTTAAAAGCCCCCCAAAAGCTAAAATGACAGGAAATACAAGTCATATCTCAATAATAACCCTGAATGTAAATGGCCTAAACTCATCAATCAAAAGACATAGATTGGCAGATTGGATTAAAAAGAAAGACCCAACAATATGCTGCCTTCAAGAGACTCATCTCAAAGAAAAACATGCCCACAAACTAAGGATGAAAGGTTGGGAAAAAACATACCATGCACATGGACTGAGTAAAAAAGCAGGGGTTTCCATCCTCATTTCAGATAAAGCAGACTTTAAGCCAAAGTTAGTCAGAAGGGATAAAGAAGGACATTTCATACTGCTTAAGGGAAGCATAAATCAGCAGACATAACAATCATAAATATTTATGCACCAAACAATGGCGCATCCATGTACGTCAATCAGATCCTTCTCAATTTCAGGAATCAAATCAACCAAAACACAATAATACTGGGGGACTTTAACACTCCTCTCTCACCATTGGACAGATCTTCCAAGCAGAAATTGAACAAAGAAACCATAGAACTCAATGACACAATCGCTAATTTAGACTTAACAGACATATATAGAATATTCCATCCATCAAAAAGTGAATACACTTTCTTCTCAGCAGCTCATGGTTCCTTCTCCAAAATAGACCATATGTTATGCCACAAAGCTCCCCTTAGCAAATACAAAAACATAGAGATACTACCTTGCATTCTATCAGATCATAATGGAATGGAATTAGATATCAATGATAAAGTTAAAAACAGAAACTACTCCAACACCTGGAGATTAAATAATATGCTATTGAATGATGCATGGATAACAAAAGACATTAGGGGGGAAATGAAAAGATTCTTAGAGGTAAACGAGAACAAAGATACAACATATCAAAATCTCTGGGACACTATGAAAGCAGTGCTAAGAGGAAAATTCATTGCATGGAGTGCTTTTAATAAAAGAATGAAAAGTCAACAAACCAATGATCTCACATTACAGCTCAAAGCCCTAGAAAAGGAGGAACAGATCACCACCAAAAGTAGTAGAAGACAGGAAATAATTAAAATCAGACCTGAAATTAATGAAATTGAAACAAAAGAAAAGATTCAAAAAATTGGCAAAACAAAAAGTTGGTTCTTTGAAAAAATAAACAAAATTGATAAACCCTTAGCCACACTAATGAAGAGAAGGAGAAAGAAAATCCAAATTACTAAAATTCGTGGTGGAAATGGAGATATTACAACAGACACAATTGAAATACAAAACATAATTAGAAGCTATTTTGAAAATTTATACTCCAACAAAATAGAAAACCTGGAAGACATCAACAGGTTATGAGCCACCCAAACTGAATCTGGAGGACATACACAACTTAAATAGATCAATTTCAAGCAATGCAATAGAAGAAGTCATCAACAGCCTACCAACAAAGAAATGTCCAGGACCAGATGGATTCACAGCCGAATTCTACAAGACCTTCAAAGAAGAGCTCATTCTAATACTCCTCAAAGTATTTCATGAAAGAGAGAAGGAGGGAACCCTTCCAAACTTATTCTATGAAGCTAATATCACCCTGATACCAAAACCAGAGAAGGACACATCGAGGAAAGAAAATTTCAGACCAATATCCCTAATGAACATAGATGCAAAAATTCTTAACAAAATTTTAGCAAATCACATACAAAAGCATATTTAAAAGATAGTGCACCATGATCAAGTGGGTTTCATCCTGGGGATGCAAGGTTGGTTCAACATCCGGAAATCAATAAATGTAATTCACCAGATCAACAGACTTAAAGTCAAGAACCACATGATTATTTCAATAGATGCAGAAAAAGCATTTGATAAAATACAGCACCCCTTCATGCTCAAAACACTAGAAAAAATAGGGATAGTAGGAACATTCCTTAACATTGTAAAGGCTATCTATGCTAAGCCCACAGCTAACATCATTCTAAATGGAGAAAAATTGAAAGCATTCCCCCTGAGAACTGGAACAAGGCAGGGATGCCCTCTTTTGCCACTACTATTCAACATTGTCCTTGAAACTCTAGCCAGAGCAATTAGACAAACCAAAGAAATTAGAGAAATACGAATAGGAAAAGAAGAGCTCAAAGTATCCCTGTTTGCTGATGACATGATTCTCTATTTAGAAGATCCTAAGAATTCCACCAGAAAACTTCTGAAACTCATAAATGAATTCAGTAAAGTAGCAGGATATAAAATTAATGCTCATAAATCTAATGCATTTTTATTCATAAGTGATGCATCCTCTGAGAGAGAAATTAGGAAAACTATCCCATTCACAATAGCCTCAAGAAAAATAAAATACTTGAGAATCAATCTAACAAAAGAAGTGAAAGACCTCTACAATGAGAACTACAGAACACTAAAGAAAGAAATTAAAGAGCATCTGAGAAGATGGAAAGATCTCCCATGTTCTTGGATAGGCAGAATTAATATTGTCAAAATGACCATACTACCTAAAGCATTATACAAATTCAATCCAATTCCAATTAAAGTCCCAATGACGGACCTCATAGAAATAAAGCAAGCAATCATGAAATTCATTTGGAGGAGTAAGAGACCCAGAATAGCTAAAGCAATTCTTAGCAAGAAGAGCGAAGCAGGGGGTATCACAACACCAGACCTTCAACTATATTACAGAGCAATAGTAACAAAAACAGCATGGTATTGGCACCAAAATAGACAGGTAGATCAATGGTACAGAATAGAGGACACAGAGACAAACCCACATAAATACAGGTATCTCATACTTGACAAAGGAGCTAAAAACATACAGTGGAGAAAAGACAGCCTCTTCAACAAATGGTGCTGGGAAAATTGGAAATCCATATGCAGCAAAATGAAACTAAACCCATATCTCTCACCCTGTACAAAACTCAACTCAAAATGGATCAAGGACCTAGGAATTAGATCAGAGAACCTGCACCTTATAGAAGAGAAAATAGGTCCAAATCTTCATCATGTTGGCCTAGGATCAGATTTCCTTAACATGACTCCCAAGGCGCAAGAAATAAAAGCAGGAATCAATGATTGGGATAGAGTCAAACTAAAAAGCTTTTTCTCAGCAAAGGAAACAATCAGCAATGTGAAGAGAGAGACTTCAGAGTGGGAGAAAATCTGCCACACACACTTCAGATAGAGCACTAATCTCCAGAATCTACAAAGTACTCAAAAATCTTTACACCAAGAATACTAGTAACCCAATTAATAAATGGGCCAAGGAAATGAACAGACACTTTACAGAGGAAAATCTACAAGCAATCAACAGATTCATGAAAAAATGTTCAACATCCCTCGTTATAAGAGAAATGCAAATCAAAACCACCTTAAGATTTCATCTTATCCCAATTAGAATGTCTTTTATTAAGAATACAGGCAACAACAGGTGTTGGCAAGGATGTGGGGAAAAGGGTACACACAAACATTGCTGGTGGGAGTGCAAGTTGGTGCAGCCACTCTGGAAAGCAGTGTGGAGATTCCTTAGAAAACTTGGAATGGATCCACCATTTGACCCCGCTATCCCACTCCTTGGCCTATAACCAAAGGACTTAAAATCAGATTACTACAGTGATGCAGCCACATCAATGTTCATAGCTGCCCAATTCACAATAGCTAGATTGTGGAACCAACCTAGATGCCCTTCAATAGATGAATGGATAAAGAAACTGTGGTATATATACACAGTGAAATATTACTCAGTCATAAAGAAGAAAAAAAATTATGGCATTTGTAGGTAAATGGATGATGTTGGAGACTGTTATGCTAAGTGAGATTAGCCAATCCCCAAAATCCGAAGGCCGAATGGTGTCTCTGATAAGTGAATGATGATGCATAATGCGGGGTGGAAGGGTGGCAAGAATGGAGGAAGGATAGATAGCATAGAGGGAAGGGAGGGGTGGAGTCAGGGTGGGGAGGTAAGAATAATAACAAAATGTGTGACAGACATCATTGCCCTGTGTACATGTATGAATGCACAGATGGTGTGATTCTACTTTGTGTACAACCAAAGAAACTATAGCTGTACTCCATTTGTGTTCAATGAATCAAAATTAAATAAATTTAAAAAAGAGGTGCCAAAAAAAAAAATGACCTTTAAAAAAAAAAGTCTCTCTAAAAAGGTAGACCATGCTAAAGACAGAATCTCAGAGTTGGAAGACGAAGTGGCCACCCTTGAACATTCAGGCGATATTAAAGAAGAGAAAAGAGTAACCATGACCAAAATATATAAGAATTCTGGGCCATTAAGAAACCAAATTTAAGAATCATTAAAATTCAAGAGGGTTGTGAGATGCAGGCTAATGGTATGGATAACTTTTACAGAAAAATAGTAACAGAAAATTTTCCAAACCTTGACAATGAGATGGACATCTTAGATACAGGAGACATTAAGAACTCAAAATAGACAGATCAAAAAAGAACCTCTACAACAACAATAATTTAAATGCCTGACATACAAAACAAGGATAGAATTTTAAAAGGATCAAGAGAGAAACACCAGCTCACATTTAGAGGCAGGCCAGTCAAAATTACTTCCAATTTCTCAGCACAAACTCTAAAATCCAGGAGGACTTGGAATGATGTGCTTTAAGGCCTGAAAAAATATGTCAACCAAGATTGCTATATTCAACAAAAATTCAGAATTTAAGAAATAAAAATATTCCAAGATAAAGCATAAACTAAAGAAATTCATGACTACTAAGAAATACTTTTTAAAAAATTCTTCACACAGAAGAAATAAAAATGAATCCCAGAGCTCACAAATGGACAAATCTTATTAGAAGAATAACTAAGCAAATGAGAAACAGGACCAAATTAAACATTAGGAATAGATGAAAATGGAAGGAATTAGAAATACATCTCTCTATAATAACATATGAATGTAAATGATCTCAACTCTCCAGTTGAAAGACATAGGCTGGCAGAATGGATTAAAAAATAAGGCCCAACTATATGTTGTTGGCAAAGAGACTCACCTCACAACACAGGCCAAAAGTGAAAGAACAGAAATTGATATACCATGAAAATGAAACCCCCAAACAAGCAGAAGTAGCTGTTCACATATCAGACAAAGCAGACCTCAAGTCAAAATTAATCAGAAGAGACAAAGGGCACTTCATACTAGGAAAGGGAACAATTCAACATATAATAAGAGTGTTTATGTCCCAAACATTGGTATATATAATTACATAAAACCAACACTATTTAAAGACTCAAATAAACACGAGTACACTAAAACTGAGTGATTTTAACACACCTTTTTTCAACAATAGATAGGTCACTAGGCATAAGCTCAGTAAAGATTCTTCAGACCTAAAAATATTAGAAATCAGATTAGCTTAACAGACATCTGTAGAATATTTCATCTAACAAAAGCAGAATATGCTTTCTTCTCAGCAGCTCATGGAACCTTCTCCAAAGTAGACCACATTTTAAGCCACAAAGAAACTCAGCAAATACCAAAAAACATAGATATAATGCCTTGCATCTGATTAGATCATAATGGAATGAAATTAGAAATCAATACCAAAAAACCTACAGAAACCATACAAGCACATGGAGATTGAATAATACACAACTGAATAATGAATGGGTAATACAAGAAATCAGGGAAAAAATTTTTTAAATTCTTAGAATCAAATGAGAATAGTGACACAACATACCAGAATTTCTGGAACACTAGAGGAAGGTAGTTCTAAGAGGAAAGTTTTAACTGTGAGTGCCTCCATAAGAAATATCAGAAAGATCCCAAATAAACAACCAATTATGCATTTCAATACCCTTGAAGAACAAGAAATAACTTCTTCCAAAATCAATAGAAAGAAGGAAATAATTAAAATTTGAGCCAAAATCAATGAAATATAGAGCAAAAAAGCAATATAAAGATCAATGAGGAAATCCAAAATGGTGGACCAGAGGGAAGCTGTGTTCCTTGTCACTCCATAACTCAGGATTCAAGCAGAAGAAAATCTGTTTCACTGTGAGGCAATCTTTGCTGCTCATTGATCCCCTGCTGTTTACCCCATTTGTCCACCTCAATCACCTGCAGTCTGCCAGCATATTGACTACTTTTTGAGTGCAGATTGCTCATTGACTGCCACCTATCATCTGTGATTTGCTAGTTTGCCGGCCTCTTGCCTGCCCATCATCTGCCTTTCACCTACCCATCACCACTGCCCAAGGTCCACCTGATGATCTTCTGCTGGTAGCCTGCAGACTGCCCACAAACCATCAGCTGATAGCCAGCAGATGGCCAGCTGCCTGCTGTTGCCTGGAAGTCCACTGTGACAATACCCACAGGTTTGGTTACATTTGGCTGCCACCATTTTGGGACCACAACCAGGACTGCAGGACTCCTGGCCCAACTGACCTGCCCCATATCCAGGACCCCCAGCCTGACCAACTGCACCCCACACAGACTCCAGCAACCATACCCTGTGGTTCAGCTCCCCATTTGCCAACACATTTGGAAGCCAGTGCAGCCATCTTGGATTATCCTGGAAGCAGAAGTTGCCACATTTAGGAAGGGGAAATCCCATCCTGAGACACCTGCTGGAGACTGGAAGCTCATTGACAGGTACCCCTCATGCATCAGGCACCCCTCATGCATCAGCTACTGAAGACTGGCAGGTCTGAGTAGTATATGAGTATTATAGTGTAGGTTTTTTTTCTCCTTTTTGAAAATTTTTAAGTTTTTATTTCTTTATTTTTCTCAGTCTATTTTCCATTTGTTTACCCATTTCCTTGGAGTCTCTTTCTCCCTTTTCTCATGCATCAACCAACTTCTTTTGACTCTGCTTTCACTCCTCATAAGATCTAGAACTTCTATGTACTCTTTTCTTATCCCATTACATCCTACACCCCTTCCCATCTTCTTTTTCCACCATTAGAAACTGAAGACCTCATTGCAAATCTTTTGGTTATACTGTCATAATAATTGAACTCATTCTCTCTGTTTATTATGACAATATTGTTAACATCTTCATAAGGGCTATTTGGTTTAGGTCTGCATATTGTCTGTACTGGGTGCTGCTAATATTGATCTCCCCCTAAAAGAAGAGGTTTTGGAAACCTGCAGGGTCACTATAAGCCTATAAGGGGGAAACTGCAATAACCCAGATCTGCACTGGTAGAGGGGAAGATACAGGAAAAACATGAAAAAACAAGGGAAGAAAGTTCCAAACAAACCAAGATTCTATATTAATAGAATCCAATGACAGCATGGTAGAAGAAATGTTAGAAAAGGAGTTCAGAATATACATAATTAAAATGATTCATGAAGCAAAGGATGAGATAAGAGAACAAATACAGGCAATGGATGATCACTCCAATAAACAGTTGAAAGAGCAACTGAAGGAAATAAAAGATCATTTCAAAAAAGAGATTCTGAAAAAGAACGAAACAGAAATCCTTGAAGTGAAGGAAATAATAAACCAAATAAAAATTTAATGGAAAGCATCACCAATAGACTAGATCACTTGGAAGACAGAACCTCAGACAATGAAGACAAAATATTGAATCTTGAAAATAAAGTTAAGGAGCCAGGCATGGTGGCACATGCCTGCAATCCCAGTGACTCAGGAGGCTGAGGCAGGAGGATCGTGAATTCAAAGCCACCCTCAGCAACTTAGCAAGGCCCTAAGCAACTCAGTGAGACCCTGTCTCTAAATAAAATACAAAATAGGGCTGGGGATGTGGCTCAGTGGCCAAGTACCCCTGAGTTCAATCCCTGGTTCCAAAAAAGAAAAGAAAACAAAACAAAACAAAAGAAAAGAAAAGGAAAGGAAAGGAAAGGAAAGAAAAGAAAAGAAAGTTGACCAAACAGAGAAGATGGTAAGAAATCATGAATGGAACCTCCAAGAATTATGGGACAATATAAAAAGATCAAATTTAAGAATTATTGGGATTGAGGAAGGTACAGAGAAACAAACCAAAGGAATGAACAACCTATTCAATGAAACAATATCAGAAAATTTCCCAAAACTGAAGAATGAAATGGAAAATCAACTACAAGAAGCTTACAGAACACCAAATGCACAAAATTACAACAGATCCACACCAAGGCACATTAAAATGAAAATGCCTAACATCCAAAATAAAGACAGAATTTTAAAGGCTGTGAGAGGAGAGGATCAAATTACATATAGAGGGAAAACAATATGGATATCAGCAGATTTCTCAGCCCAGACCCTAAAAGCTAGAACGGCCTGGAACAACTTATTTCAAACTCTAAAAGAACATGGTTGCCAACCAAGAATTTTATACCCAGCAAAACTAACCTTCAGATTTGAAGACAAAATAAAATCCTTCCATGAAAAACAAAAGTTAAAAGAATTTACAAATAGGAAGCTTGTGCTACAGAACAGTCTCAGCAAAATGTTCCATGAGGAGGAAATGAAAAAAAACAATGTAGATCAGAATAGGGAGGAACTACCTTAAAGAAAAAGCCAATCAAAGGAGAAACCAAGTCAAGTTAAAATCCAAAATTAAGCCAAAATGACTGGGAATACAAATTATATTTCAATAATAACCCTGAATGTTAATGGCCTAAACTCATCAATCAAAAGACAAAGACTGGCAGATTGAATTGAAAAGAAAGACCCAACAATATGCTGTCTTCAAGAGATTTATCTCATAGAAAGAGATATCTATAGACTAAAGGCGAAAGGATGGGAAAAAAACATACCATGCACATGGACTCAGTAAAAAAGCAGGGGTTTCCATCCTTATATCAGATAAAGTGGACTTCAAGCCAAAGTTAGTCAGAAGAGATAAAGAAGGACATTTCATACTGCTTAAGGGAACCATAAATCAGGAAGACATACTGATCGTAAATATTTATGCCCCAAACAATGGCACATCCACATACATCAAGCAAATCCTTCTCAATTCCAGGAGTCAAATAGACCACAACATAATAATTCTGGGTGACTTTAACACACCACTGGATAGATCTTCCAAACAAAAACTAAACAAAGAAACCATAGAACTCAATAACACAATCAATAACTTAGACTTAACAGAAATACATAGAATATTCCATCCATCAATGAGCAAATACTCTTTCTTCTCAGCAGCACATGGATCCTTTTCTAAAATAGACCATATGTTATGCCACAAAGCAGCCTTAGTAAATACAAAAAAAATAGAAATACTACCTTGTATTCTATCGGATCTTAATAGAATGAAATTAGAAATCAATGATAAAAAACAGAAACTACTCCAACACGGACTAAATAATATGCTATTAAGTGAAGCATGGATAACAGAAAACATCAGGGAGGAGATAAAACATTCTTAGAGGTAAATGAGAATGATGATACAACATATCAAAATCTCTAAAACACTATGAAATTACTACTAAGAGGAAAACTCATTGCATGGAGAGCATTCAAGAAAAGAATAAAAAGATGGTAAGAAAATAAAAAGAATAGAAAAGTCAACAACTAACTGATCTAACATTACATCTCAAAGCCCTAGAAAAATAACAGAACAACATGAAAAGTGGTAGAAGATAGGAAACAATTAAAATCAGAGCTGAAATCAATTAAATTGAAACAAAAGAAACAATTCAAAAAAATGACAAAACAAAAAATTGGTTCTTTGAAAAAGTAAACAAAACAGATAAATCCTCAGCCACACTAACAAAGAGGAGAGAGAAAACTCAAATTACTAAAATTCGTGTTGAAAAAGGAAGTATCGTGACAAACACCACTGAACGACATAACATAATTAGAAGCTACTTTGAAAATCTATACTCCAACAAAATAGAAAATCTCAAAGACATCGACAAATTTCTAGAGACATATGATCCTCCCAAACTGAACCAGGAGGATGTACAAAATTTAAACAGATCAATTTCAAGTGATGAAATAGAAGAAGCCATCAAAAGCCTACCAACCAAGAAAAACCTGGGACCAGAAGGATTCTCATCTGAGTTCTACAAGACCTCCAAAGAAGAACTTATACCAATACTCCTCAAAGTATTTCATGAAATAGAAAAGGAGGGAACCCTTCCAAATTCATTCTATGAAGCTAGTATCACTCTGATACCAAAAGCAGACAAAGATGCATCAAGGAAAGAAAACTTTAGACCAATATCTCTTATGAACATAGACACAAAAATCCTTAACAAAATTCTGGCAAATTGCATACAAAAACATATTAAGAAAATAATAAACCATGATCAAGTGGGGTTCTTCCTGAGGATGCAAGGTTGCTTCAACATCCAGAAATCAATAAATGTAATTCATCACATCAATAGAATTAAGGTTAAGAATCATATGATTATTTCAACAGATGCAAAGAAAGCATTTGACAAATTACAACACCACTTCATGCTCAAAACACTAGAAAAAATAGGGATAGTAGGTACATACCTCAATAACGTAAAGGCTATTTATGCTAAGCCCATGGCCAACATCATTCTTAATGGAGAAAAACTGAAAACATTCCTTTTAAAAACTGTAACAAGACAGGGATGCCCTCTTTCACCACTTGTATTCAACATTGTGTGTGAAATACTAGCCAGAGCAATTAGATAGGCCAAATAAATTAAAGGGATACAAATAGGAGAAGAAGAACTCAAGCTGTGACTATTTGCCAATGACAGATTCTACATTTAGAGGATCAAAAAAACTCCACCAGAAAACTTCTAGATCTAATAAATGAATTCAGCAAAATAGCAGGATATAAGATCAACACACATAAATCTAATGCATTTCTATTCATAAGTGATGAATAATCTGAAAGAGAAATTAGAAAAACAATTCCATTCACAATAGCCTCAAGAAAATAAAATCCTTGGGAATCAATCTTAAAAAAGAGGTGAAAGACTTCTACAATGAAAAGTACAGAACATTAAAGAAAGAAATTGAAGAAGACCTTAAAAGATGGAAAGATCTCCCATGTTCTTGGATAGGCAGAATAAATATAATCAAAATGGCCATACTTCCAAAGGCACTATACAGATTTAATGCAATTCCAATTAAAATCCCAAAGACATTCCTCATAGAAATAGAGAAAGCAATCATGAAATTCATCTGGAAGAACAAAAGACCCAGAATAGCCAAGGCAATCCTGGGCAGGAAGAATGATGCAGGAGACATAACAATACTAGACCTTAAACTCTACTATAGAGCAATAGTAACAAAAATGGCCTGGTATTGGCACCAAAATAGACAGGTAGACCAATAGTACAGAATAGAAGACACAAAGACAGACCCACATAAGTACAGTTATCTCATACTAGACAAAGGGGCCAAAAACATATGATGGAGAAAAGATAGCTTCTTTAACAAATGGTGCTGGCAAAACTGGAAATCCATATGCAGTAAAATGAAATTAGAGCCCTATCTCTCACCCTGTGAAAAACTCAACTCAAAATGGATCAAGGATCTAGGGATTAGACCTGAGACCCTTCACCTAATAGAAGAAAAAGTAGGCCCAAATCTTCATCACGTTGGCTTAAGACAAGACTTCCTTAACATGACCCTCAGGGTGCAAGAAATAAAAGCAAGAATCAAAAATGGGATGGATTCAAACTAAAACGTTTTTTCTCAGCAGAGGAAACAATCAATAATGTGAAAAGAGAGCCTACAGAGTGGGAGAAAATCTTTTCCACACATACTTCAGACAGAGCACTGGTCTCCAAAATTTATAAAGAACTTAAAAACTTTACACCAAAAATACAAAGAACCCAATCAATAAATGGGCTAAGGAACTGACCAGATACTTCACAGAAGAAAATATTCATGTGATCAACAAATATATGAAAAAGTGCCAATCATCTCTATTAGCTACAGAAATGCAAATTAAAACCACCCTAATACTTCATCTAACCCCAGTTAGAATGGCTATTAACAGGAACACAAACAATAAATGTTGGCATGGATATGGGGAAAAAGGCACACTCATACATTGTTGGTGGGGTTGTAAATTGGTGCAGCCACTCTGGAAAGCAGTATAGAGACTTCTCAGAAAACTTGGAATGGACCCACCATTTGACCCAGCTATCCCACTCCTCAGTTTATACCCATAGGACTTAAAATCAGCATACTACAGTAAAGCAGCCACATCATTGTTCATAGCTGCTCAATTCACAATAACTAGATTGTGGAACCAACCTAGATGCCCTTCAATTGATTAATGAATAAAGAAACTGTGGTATTCATACACAATGGAATATTTCTTAGCCATAAAGAAGAATAAAATTATAACATTTGCTGGTAAATGGATGGAGTTGGAGGTTGTCATGCTAAGTGAAATAAGCCAAGCCCAAAAAATCAAAGGCTGAATGTTTTCTCTGATAAGTGCATGATGAAACATAACACAAGGGGTGGAGGGGGGTAAGAGAAGAATGGAGGAACTTTGGATTGTGTAGAGGAAAATGGGGTGTGAAGGGGTAGGGGACGGAAAGATAGTAGACTGAAACAGACATCATTTCTCTATGTACATGTATGATTACATGAATGGTGTGAGTCTATATTGTGTACAACCATAGAAATGAAAAGTTGTACCCCATTTGTGTACAATGAATCAGAATGCAGTCTGTAAAAATAAAAATTTAAATAAATAAATTAAGGATCAATGAAATTAGGAGTGGTTCTTTGAAAAGACAAAGAGATTGATAAACCTTTAGCAAAACTAATCAAAAGAAAAAGAAGGCCCAAATTAGTAAAAATAAAAATAAAAAAGAGAACTCATCACAGACATTACAGAAAATCAGAGGATCACTCAAGACTATTTTGAAAACTCATAATTGAATAAATTGGAAAACCTAAAAGAAATGAATTCATTTCTAAACACATATGACCTGCCAAAATTGAATCAAGAGGACACAGAAAACCTAAACAGACCAATAGCTAGCAAAGAAAATAGAACCAGTAATAAAAAGCCTTCCAACAAAGAAATGCCCAGGACCAGATGAATTCTCAACTGAATTCCACCAGACTTTTAAAGAAGAACTAAGGGCTGAGGTTGTGACTCAGTGGTAGAGCATTTATTTGGCACATCTGAAGCACTGGGTTCAATCCTCAGCACCACATAAAAATAAACAAATTCAATAAAGGCATTGTGTCCATCAACAACTAAAACATATTTTTTTTAAAAAGAACTAATGCCAATGCTTCTCAAATTATTCCTATGAAATATAAAAGAGATAGAACATTTCCAGATTTGTTCTATGAAGCCAGTAGCACACTTATGCCAAAATGAGATAAAGACACATCAAAGAAAGAAAAATTACAGACCAATATCACTGATTAATTGAAATGCAAAAATCCTTAATAGAATATTAGCATATAATATTCAACAACATATTAAGAAGATTGTACAGCATGGCCAAGTTGGTTTTATCCCAGCATTGCAAGTATGGTTTAATTTACTCAATAAGTGTAATTCACCACAAAAATAGAACAAAGGACAAAAATCAGTCATCTCAACAGATGCAGAAAAAGCCTTTAACAAAATTAGCACCCATTCAAAAACATTGAACAAAGGCTATATACAATAAAGCAAAAGTCAACCCATTCAAAAACATTGAACAAAGGCTATATACAACAAAGCAATAGTCAATATCACAGTGAATGGGGAAAACTGAAAGCATTTCCTTTAAAATCTGGAACAAGACAAAGATGTCCTCTCTAATCATTCCTATTCAATGGAGTTCTTGAAACTCTAGCCAGAGTAATCAGACAGGAGAAGGAAATTAAAGGGATACAAATAGGAAAAGAAGTCAAATTATTTCTGCTTGCTGATGACATGATTCTATATGAGGAAGTCCCAAAAATCTCTACCAGAAGACTTCTAGAGCTAATAAACAAATTCAGAAAAGTATCAGACTACAAAATCAACATTAAAAAATCAGTAGTATTCCTATCTACAAATAATGAATCAGGAAAACAATCCCATTCACCATAGCCTAAAAAAGTAGGAATAAACCTAACCAAGAAGGTGAAATACCTCTATAGTGAAAACTACAGAACACTGAAGAAAGAAATTGAAAAGACACAAAATGATGGAAAGGCCTCCCATGTTCATGGATAGGCAGAACTAATATTGTTAAGATGGTCATACTACTAAAAGCAATGTGTTGATTCAATGCAATCCCCATCAAAATATCAATGACATTCTTCATAGAACTATAAAAGCAGTCCTAAAATTCATTTGGAAGAATTAAAGACCCAAAATAGTCAAGCAATTCTAAGTCAAAAAGCAATGCTGGAGATATCACAATACCTGAATTCAAATCATACTAGAGTTACAGCAACAAAAACTGTATAATATTTACATAAAAGCAGACACATAGACTAAAGGCATAGAGTAGAAGACAGAGACAAACTCACACAGATACAGCCTGATCCTGGACAAGACTGCCAAAAACACACAGTAGGGAAAAAAACAGTCATTTTAATAAATGGGAATAATAAATGCTGGAGAGAATATGGAGGCAAAGGAACATTTTCACACTGTTAATGGGACTGTAAATTAGTCCAGCCACTCTGAAAATTCATACGCAGTTTCCTCCAAATTCAAGGAATGGAAGCACCACATGACCCATCTATACCACTCCTCGGAATTAATCCTAAAGCACTAAAGTCATCATATATAGTGATACACACATATCCATGTTTTTAAGAGCACAATTCCCAAAGTTGAATTATAAAATTAACCTAGCTGCCATCAGTGGATAAATGGATTAAAAAAAATGTGCTGCATGAATACACAATGGAGTTTCATTCAGCCATGAAGAAGAATGAAATTATGTCATTTTCAGGAGAATGGATGGAACTTGAGACCATTATCTTAAGTGAAGTACACTGAACTCAAAAAGGCAAAGGTCATATATTGTCTCTCATGTGGAAGATAGAAAAAAAGGAAAAGAAAGGTGGGGAGGATCTCATGAAAATCAAAGGGATATCGATAGAGTAGAGAAAAACACCCAGGGAGAAGGAATGAGAAAGGAAAGGGGAAATAGTGGGGAATGATATTGGCCAAATTAGATTGTTACAGTGTGTGCATATACAAATATATAACAATGCATCCTGCAATTATACACATTAGAATGCAGCAAAAATATGGGAAAACTAAATATAAATTTTTAAAACCTGTTGGAAATGTAAGGAATATGTGACAAAATAATAAACATAAAGTGTTAAAAAGAAATCCTCTCACCAGGAACAATAGTTCACACCTATAATCCCAGTGTCTCCGAAGGCTGAGGCAGAACAATTACAAGTTCAAAACCAGCCTTAGCAACTTGCAAGACCCTGTTTCAAAATAAAAAATACGAAGAAATAAGGATGTAGTTCAGTGGTAAAGTGCCCCCGGATTCAACCCCAGTATAGAAAGAAAGAGAAATAGAAAAAAAAAAAAGAAAGAAAGAAATCCTTTCAGAGAAATTGATAGATTTTGATAGAAATTGATAGATTGAGTAGAGGAAGATACAGAATATCTGCATAATGAAAATTATAAACTTAATCTAATAAATATGCCTGTGGAACATCTATAAAAAGTGAACATATAAGAAACCACAAAGAAAATCTCAGTAAATTCCAAAGAAGTATGTTATTTAATACTGGCTTCTGGTGATAAAACGCTAGGAAATCCCTAAAACAAGGAATGAAAATATATACAAACAAGCATGTGCATTTATATTTTCACTACAACATACTTTTGTGTATATGTACAAAGAAAACAATAGACCCATCACAATTATGGCTATAGATGACAAAAATGAATAAAGTATCAGGAAATAATATTCAACAAAGTATTAAAAGAATACCATGACCAATTAGGTTTTTATTCCAGAAATAAATAGAATCCATTTTAGGGAATTATTAATGTTATTTATTATGTTAACAGATAGAAAGATAAAGATTTTTATTACAATTTTGATAAAAGCTGAAAGCCCACTTGATAAAACTTAACACACATTATTAATTTTAAAAATACCTCT
>JAJEJO010051874.1:0-40968 GCA_020662805.1 Glaucomys volans
AAAAAAACACAGCATGTGAAAATGTGAGAAGCAAATAGAAATTTTAGCATTCAATGTTTATATCAAAAATATAGTCTCAAACAACCAAAGACTAAACTTAAAACTACAAAAAGAAGTTAGTTAAATTCAAAGCAAGCAGAAATACTACTACTGGTAATAACAATAACAATAAAAATATTAGAGGGAAAATCAATAAAATAGAAAACAGAAAACAATAAAAAATTTAGGAAAACTACCAACTGGTTTTCTGAAAAGATTGATAAAATTGAAAAGCTCCTAGCCAACATAACCAGGTTAAAAAATAAAAGAAAAAGGACACACGTTACCAATATCAGGGGAAAAAAAGGGACTATCACTACACACACCAACATTAAAAGAACAATAAGGAATAAATACTCTGAGTAACAGGATATTCATAAATTCAATAGCTTAAATAAAATATAATAATTTCATAAAAATTGGAAACTACTAAAACAGAGTCATAAAGAAATAAATGATGTGAATTTTATTTTATCTATGAAACATATTGAATTGGTAATAAAGAAGTTTCCACAAGAAAACTATGAGCCCAGATGTTTTCAGTGGTGAGTTGCACATAACATACAGGAAGCAAATAATACTAGCCTTACATAATATAGTCTAGAAAAGAGAAAAGGAACACTTGCAAATTAATTATGCCAGAATCTCACTGATATCAAAGTCAGGCAAAGGCATGATTAGGAAAAAAAAAAAAAAAAAAAAAAAAAAAAAAAAAACACACACCAGTATTACTCAAGAACATATATGCAGGAAACTTTTAACAGATATCAAACTGAATCCAGCAGTATATAGAGGTTAAGAAAAAGTAACCAGATTATACTGTTACATCGTATGCATTACAAATATGTAACAACAAATCCCAGTATTATATATAACTATAATGAATCAATAGAAAGGAAAAATCATATGTAACATTTAAAAAATTAAGCAATAAAAACATCTTGATATTTTCAAAAATATGATCAAATAGGATGAATATTAGAAATTTAAGTCTTGTTCAACATTTATAAATAACACCTTAATAAATCCCACAGCCAGCAAGAAACAGAAAAAGCATTTCATGAAAGTTAAGTATCCATTCAGGAGAAAATGTCTGTGGAAGCTAAGAATAGAAGGCAACCTCCCTAGCCTGGTAAGGGAAATCTAAAATTACTACAGATACTGTGTTTCATGCTGTGGGACTAATGCGTTCCCACTAAAACTGGAAACAAGGTAGTCCCCATTGCCATCATCTAATTGAAATTTTCTCAAGTGCATTAAGAAAGAAAAAAGAAATAAAAGTCATGTATATTGAGAAAAAAATAAATCTGTCTCTTTTTGCAAAAGACATAATTGTCTAGGTAGGAAATACAAAACAATTTTTAAAAGAACCTATGCAATTGAGTGTTTATCAAGAGTACATGATATAAGATCAGTTTAAAAACTAAGTGGTATTTCTATGTACTAATAATGAACACCTGGAAATCTAAAATTTTTCAGTATTTACAATAGTACACAATATTTATTAGATAAAAATCTAACAATACTTGAAAAGGTTCTCTAAACTGAAATTACAAAATCTAGAGAAGAAATCAAAGAAGATCTAAATACAATAAGAAATGCGTAATGCTTATTATTTGGAAGTCATAATGTTGTTAAGATGCAAAATGTCCCCAAACACTATTTCAAACAATAGGTTTGCAAGATGCCTTGCAGATATCTATAAGCTGGTTCTAAAATATATGGAGACGCATAAGAATTAGAATACATTAACAACTCTGAAAATGAAGAGTATAATTGGAAGACAAACACTTGAGTTCAGAACATACTATAACGTTTCAGCAATCAAGACAGTGCAGTATTCATAAATGATAGACACATAGATCCACAGAACTGAATTGGGTGTCCAGAAACAGATCATGTGACTTTGGTCAATTTTCCTGTAAGTGTCACAAAAGCAATTCACTATAGAAAGAACTTTTGAATGTGGGGATGCTGCAGCAACTTGCATCCATACACAGAAGACACCTATGCTTCACACTTCATACAAAAATTAACTCAATATGAGTCATAGACCTAAGTATAAAACATGGAAACAAAAACTTTGGATGAGAACATAGAGAAATTTTTTGTAACCCGGATTAAGCAAGATATCCTTAAGTACAACATCAGAACACCATTCACAAAAGAAAAAAGTTGATGAATTGAACATCATGAAAATCTAAATCCTTTTGTTCTGTGAGAAACCCAGCTGACAGCATGAAAAGACAAGCTTAGTAGAAAAATATAGTCAAATTACACATCTGACAAAACACGTGTATCCGTAATATGTAAAGAACTCCCCAAACTCAATATAAGAACACAATCTCTGTCTTATAAATCGGCAACATATTGAAATGTTACTCATAAAGAAAGCCACATGAATGTCAAAAACAACAGGAAAAGATAATCATCAGTCATGTGGGAGATAAGAGTAAATTACAAACTAACACAACATGTACAATAGAGTGCCTAAAATCAACAACCAAAACTTTATAATACCAGGTTCTGGAAGATGAAGAGTGACTGCAACAATCAGACGTTGCTGGGGGCATGCAACACAAACACTTTGAAAGCAGCTTATAAAGGAAAACAAAGAAGCTCAGAACTGACTACCTACTTGAATGGTGAAAGACTAAGAGAAAATACAAAGAAAACTGAAAAATTTAAAACTGAAAAACGTTTTAGTCATAAGTTATTAAGAAATGTAGCCAGATATAATTCAGAAAATGTGAACTGAAGGTCTTAAGTCTTTTCTGCCAATAGACATTGTGGGCCACACTCTTTTACTCCCTGTTAAAAATATTAACAGCTTCTTTTTTTTTTTTTCAGTGTGTGTTAATCACACAGAATGATGGGTTTTATTGTGGCATATTGTACATTCATAAAGCATAAATTGATTAGTTTCCCTCCTTTCTCTCTGCCTAGTCCCCTTCTTCTATGCTCTTGGTCTCCCTTCTACTCTTGTGACATCTTTTTTTTTTTTTTTCAACTTTTTTCCTCACTTTGCTTAACATTACATTCTCCAGTTCCATCTCTTTTCTCTGCAAATGACTAATGCTGTTCTTATTTATGACTGAGTAAAAATCTCCACTGTGTATGTACACCACATTTCCTTTATCTAGGCATATCTTGATGGCCACCAAGGCTGATTTCACAACCCGCCTGTGGAGAGTTGTGCTGTGTTAAACAGGGTCTGGGGGCACCTCTGAAATATGTTGATTCTAATTCTTTTGGAGAAATGCTTAGCCACACGCTTTATGTCTATTTTCAAGTCTACAATATAGATGTAATAATCGCAGAGATAATAATAAAAGCCAACCAAAAATGTTGAATGTTGTAAGACTGAAATCAATTAATGAATTTTAGATACTTTTGTAAAGTTTTTAGTATCAAATACAGACTTGCAATGCATGTATGAGCTTGTGGAAGAAGTTGAAACTGGTTTTCTATAATCCAAAGAGAGGGAGTATGTGCCTCTGATATAAGAAGCAAATCACTTTAAACCACTGTGCACAGAATGGACCTGGGCTTTATTATTGCTAGACATGTCACCACATAACAACTTCAGCAGAAAAAAGTGGACTTCTGCAGGTGAAAATGAATTAAAATTGGCCAACAGAATGAATGTTTACAGTATTTACAGTATTTAAATGAAGAGAATGGTATGATCATTTTGAATTAAATGTTTTATGACAAGGAGAATTATACATACACTCCCAAAGAATTTTGGATAATGATTCTGCTATTATTCCACAATTCTGATGCCTTTTTGTAGACATTAATGTATAAAGAATAAAAACTAAGAGAAGCCTAATGTCATAAGTTATAAACTTCATTGAGATATCATAGAGATATTTTTTGTAAACAAGATGCTCATAATTACTATATTCAGCATCATTTTATGTGCTTGTATGCTAATTTTCTTTTCCCATTTTCAATATGTGTATTTATATGCTTGTATTTAAATTCATCTTCAGTTGTGGCACTGTTGCTAGAAAAACTTAAGTCCCTGAACATGCTGCATATTGTAAAACTGGCTGTTCTTATACCTTCAGACTCTCTATTTTTAAAAAAATAAATATTTTTTGTTATATAGATAAGCAACAGAACAAAATGTAATGGAATTTAATTTATTTATTTATTTATTTTTTATTTTTTTTTTTTACAGAAATGCAGAGCATACAGTGGAAGAGAAGGAAAAGGGTTTACATAGACCATGACAGTGGAAAGATGAAGGACGGGAAACCAAGGAAGGAGTGATTAGCCAAGGGAAGAAAGGCATGTAGCCAAACAGCATAGCTTGTGAAGAGAAATTACTACGTAAAATTAGCAAAGAGAAAATGTCTTTAACTCTCAATGGCATTATAAAAAAGAGTATGGTAAGTAATGTGCTTTTAAGGATTTTAAACGCTACATTAATTAGAAAATGTAAAAAGTGCTTGGATAAATAATTGAAGATAAATCATGAAGACAAGTTTTACCTTCAGTTTCTGGCTATATCTCCTCTGAGTTTGTTTATTGTAACTGTTTTCAGTTAGGAAATCTGAGCTGCAAGGTTTCCTCATCAATAGTTAAATTAACATATATCCTTGATCTCGGCTCTAATACAAAATTACAGTTTCCTTCCCCTTTCCCTTAACTAGAAGAGTGTCCTCTGAGATAAAATTAATGTTTTGCTTCTCATTTCACATGGAGAAATAGCTATTTCTTATGGTTAAGTCAGTTTCTTGATTCTGAGATTGTTCTCACTTATCTAATCCTAAATTAGTTTAAAACTAATCACTGCAAATAAAATGAAAATTAATTAAAAGAAACTTCAACAAGTTCTCCAAGAACTAATTTTTCGTTAAAATCCCCAGGCTAGTTTCCATAAAATTGTGTTGCTGACACTGAAGTGATATATGTACAAATAAAAATAAAAAACCTTGACCAGTAATAGTCCTGTTTAATAGCAAGCATAGGATGTGCAAGGTATTTAAATTCTACGTAAAAGTTCAAGTTATTTTAACCCATGAACATTTTATTTAACTCTATGCCCTACTATCATGTCCCCATCCAAATCCCCCAATCTCTTATTCTTTTAACAAACTCTTTATGTCATCACTATCAAAGGCATGGTATGGGATATAAATAAATTTTTACCTCAAAGAAGTTCATCATTTGGGATGTAACAGATGCAGATGAAAATTCAAGTAAGAGGAACAAAATTAACACTAAATAAATAAGAAGAGTGATCTTGTCACATCACATATGACTGAGTTTAAAGAAAACCAAGGCATCTGGAGTACTAAACAGGACACCTAGGTTCCACCAGGGATTATGCTCTATGCTGGGAATGCAAATGGCTGGGACAGGGGTCTCAAAGGTGGTTGGATTAGCATGAGGCAGCATTTCTCTTAGCTCAGCTTCCCAGTGCTCAAACTGTGGGAATACAATGTCTCCCTGAGGCTTGAGTGAAAATTCCTGGAGGGGCAGTCTGCCCTAGTCAAACCAGAAACTGTTTGACTCATTAATCAGATATTAAGAAAACATCGCCACTGGAGTTTATCAATTGTCCGAGATCCAGGAGCCATGTTTGGACTGTAGCATGGTGGAGCCTAGAGAAACCAGAAACCCAGATCTGTGACTTTGCAGTTAGGTCTTGGAAGACCTTTCTGAGTCTAGCAAACCTATGGACAATCAGAAACTGGAAGAATTTCACCAGGGTATATAGGTTAGAGGAGCTGGAGAGAGCAGGGCTCTCCCCAGTTCCGTGAGTCCTGAGGCTCGTAGAATTCATGGTGCTGGCTACAGGGGTCACAGTCAGAAGGTTGGAAGAGGATGTGAGGGCATTTTGCTTTCAGCTCACCCAGTCAGTCTGACATCCACAGGATTCCCAGGGACCAGCTGGGCCTGGCACCAACTGGATTCCTGGGGCCCACAAGTGCCTTCACTCTCCAGCTCCCAGCACTAGCCTTGTTCCTATTTACCTCCACAGTCTGGCATCCACTGGTACCTGGGTCCTTTCAGGTAAGGCATCACTCTAACACCTAATAGGGCCCTCCATCTCCCCATTCCCCAGTCTCCCAACCTCTCCCTGGCCCCCAACCCAACCCATTACCTACAGCTTCATGGCCTGCCCCAGCATCCTGTTGTTGGACCTTGATCCACCCAGTGAAGAACAGCTGGCTCCCAATGAGGCTGGGCCTTAACTTGCCCCACACTCCACTTATTCCACCTGGTCCAGCACATGGCTTCAAGACTGGCCCACAGGTTCAGGTGCCCACCTCATCTGGGGAGAAGCACCTGACCAGGAATTCACAAGGCTGAGGTTGGAGAGATTGAGTTTGGAGACTGAATCAGAGACCTGGAATTATGGGATCTACAAGTGATGTAGTGGGGTTAGAACTGGCTCATACACCACATAAATGGAACCCAAAAGAGATTCCTAGTGTGCAGTCTTCTTGCATGGTCCAGAAATTGCTTGTCCCTAGAGTGCACTGGCTAAAAAAGTCTCCAGACCACTTGGCACCCAGGGAAGACACCAGAGCATATCTAAACCTATACCCCACCTCCAGGAGTTCTGCCTCCAGGATTAACCCTCTCACTCTACCAACCGCACCCACATCACCCAATTGCTGAGAAGGGACACTGAGAAACTTTTGAACTCCAAAGAAAAAAAATTGTTCAATTTTTCATTGAGACTTTTTTCTTGTCATTTTCTTTTTTCTCCCACATTTCTATCATTTTTGAAACCAATTATTTTTCATGTATCAGTTTATTGAGAACTGGGGTGTTTGGATAGTATTTTTCAGTTTTGTTTTTTATTCTTTAATTCACACTTTTTCTTTCTATTTTTAATATTTTAAATTTTATTTTATATGTATTTTTCTCTCACTTATCTGTTTCCCTTGATTCTCTTTCTCTCTTTTCTCCTGATAGCAACTAAACTCTATTATTACTACTTTCACTCTTCCTATAATTCTTTTACTTCTATCTTCTCTTTCCTTCCCTCATAAACATCATATCCTACACCACCTCTGTTCTCTCTTTGTCCACCATTTGAAATTTAAACCCTTTTTCAAACTTACTGTTTTTATTGTAGGCAATAACACATCATTTCTGTTTATTGCAACAAAACTGTAGATGTAGTAGGGGCTATTTGGTTTAAGACTGTATATTGTTCAAATTGGTTATTGTTATTATTTGTCTCCCACTTAAAGGCAAGGTACTAGAAACATTCAGACACTATAAGTCTACAGGGTAGAAATTATGCTGCCTCAGAGTCACACTGCTAGGTGGGTAGACATACAGCATGAAAAAAATAAATGAACAAGTTGTCCCAAACAAACCAAGATGCACCGATAATAGAATCCACTGACACCACAGTGGAAGAAATGTCAGGGAAAGAATTTAGAATATACATAGTTAAACTGATCCATAAGGTAAAGCATGATGTTAGGAGTGAAACTACAGAGAAAATTCAGGAGATGAACGATCACATCGATAAAGAGATAGAGATTCTGAAAAGAAATCAAGCAGAAATCCTCAAAATGATGGAATCAATAAAACAAATTAAAAATTTAATTGAAAGCATCACCAACAGACTAGACCACATGGAAGACAGAACTTCAGGCAATTAAAACAAAATATATTATATTGAAAAGAAAGTTGACCATGGAGAGAAGATGTTAAGAGACCAAAAACAGAACTTCCAAAAGATATGTGATAACAAGAAAAGACCAGATTTAAGATTTATCAGGATAGATGGAGATGTGGAGATACAAACCAAAAAAAACAAAATATTTTCAATGAAATAATGTCAGAAAACTTTGCAAACATAAAAAAAAATTTAAAAATGGAAAATCAACTACAGGAGACTTAGAGGACCACAAATGGATAAAATTACAAGTCACATTATTATGAAAATTCCTAACAAAGAATCAGGATAGAATTTTAAAGGCTGCCCAAGAAAAATATCACATTATATTTAGGGGAAAACCAATTCAGATTTCAGCTGATTTCTCAGCCCAGACCATCAAAGCTAGAAGATCTCAGAATAATATATTCCAAATTCTGAAAGAAAATGGATGGCAACCAAGAATTCTATATGCAGCAAAACTGAACTTCAGATCTGAAGATGAAACAAAAACCTTCATGATAAATAAAAGTTAAAAGAATTCACAACCTGAAAGCTATGGAAGGAACATTCTCAGGTAAATATTCCATGCAGATAAAATGAAAAAAAAAAAAAAAAGTGGCAACTGGTAAAAGGAATAGTCAATCGAAGGAGAAACTGATACAAATAAAAACCAGAAATTGTCAAAATGACTGGGAATATAAATCATATCTCAATAATAACCTTGAACATAAACAGTCTAAAATCATTAATAAAAAGACAGGCTGGTAGACTGAATTAAAAAACAGGACTCAACAATTTTCTGCCTCCAAGAGCATTATCTCATGGGCAAAGTAGTCCACAGACTGAAGGTGAACATATGGGAAAAAACATCACTCACATGGTTCATGTAAACAAGTAGGGGTTTCTATCCTCATATCAGATAAAGTAGACTTCAAACTACAATTAATCAGAAGGTACAAAGAAGGCCATTTCATATTGCTTAAGGGAATTATACACCAACAAGACATAGCAGTAGTAAATATTTATGCCCCAAACTATGGAACATCTAAATACATCAAACAAACCCTTCTCAATTTCAAGAATCAAATAGACCAAAACACAATAAAACTGGGTGACTTTAACATACCTCTCACCACTGGATAAATCCTCTAAACAAAACTAAGCAAAGAATATACAGAACTAAATAATACAATCAATAATTTAGACCTAATAGATATATATAGAATAGTTCATCCATCAATGATTGAATACACTTTCTTCTCAGCAGCACATGAACATGACTCTAAAATAGACCATATTTTAGACCACAAAGCAACTCTTAGCAAAAACAAACAAACAATAAAAAGAGATAATATCTTGCATTCTCTCAGACCATAAAGGAATGAATTAGAAATCAACAATAAGATAAAATATACAAGTTACTCTAACAGGTGGAGACTAAATAACATGCTATAGAATGACCAGTGGATAGCAGAAGAAATCAGGGATGAAATTAAAAAATACTTAGAGGTAAATGAGAATACTGAGACAATATATCAAAATCTGAGGGTTGCTCTGAGGGCAGCTCTAAGAGGAAAGTTCATTGCATTGATTCCCTTTGTTAAAATAATAGAAAATAGCCAAATAAATAATCTAACATTACAACTCAAAGCCGTAGGAAAAAAAGAACAAATCAACACAGAGAGCAGTAGAAGACATGAAAGAATTAAAACCAAAGCTGAAATCAAAGAAATTGAAACAAAAGAAACAAAAAAACTGACAAAAAAGTTAGGTTTTTGAAAAAATAAATTAAATTGATAAACTCTTAGCCACAATAATGAAGAGAAAGAGAAAGAATACTCAAATCACTAAAATTTCTGATGAAAAAGGAAATATCACAATGGACATTACTGAAATATAGACAATAATCAGAAAATATTTTGAAAATTTATACTCCAATAAAATAGAAAATCTTGAAGACATTGACAAATATCTAAAAACACATGACCTACCCAAACTGAATCAGGAGGACATACACAATTTAAACAGATCTATTTCAAGCAATGAAATTGAAGATGGCATCAAAAGCCTACCAACTAAGAAAAGCCTAGGACCAGATGAATTCTCAGCTAATTTCTACAAGACCTTCAAAGAAGAATTAACACCAATATTCCTCAGAGTCTTCCATGAAATAGAAGAAGAGGCAAGCCTTCCAAACTTATTCAATGAAACCAGTATTACCCTGATACCAAAACCAGACAAAGACACATCAAGGAAAGAAAGCTTCAGACTAATACCCCTGATGAACATAGATGCAAAAATTCTTAACAAAATTGTGGCAAAATATATACAAAACATTTTTAAAAGATAGTATACCACGATCATGTGGAATTCATCCCAGGGATACAAGATTGGTTCAGCATAAGAAAATCAGTAAATGTAATTGATCACATGAATAGACTTAAAGACCAGAATCACATGATTATCTCAAAGGATGCAGAAAAAACATTGACAAAATAGAGTACCCATTCATTTTCAAATCACTTGAAAAACTAGGACAGTGGGAACATACCTCAACACTGTAAATGCTAGATATGCTAAACCCAAAGCCAGTATCATTTTAAATGGAGAAAAATTGAAAACATTCCTTCTTAAAACTGGAATAAGACAAGGATGCCCTGTTTCACCACATCTATTCAATATAGTCCTTGAAAATCTACCCAGAGCAATTAGACGGAAGAAAGAAATTAAAGGGGTACAAAAAGGAAAAGAAGAACTCAAACTATCCCTATTTACCAATGACATGATTCCATATTTGGAAGATCCAAAAATTTCCACCATGAGCCAGATGGGGTGGCATATGCCTCTAATCCCAGCAGCTTGAGAGGCTGAAGCAGGAGGATCATGAGTTCGAAGTGAGGTGTTAAGCAACTTGTCTCTAAATAAAATACAAAATAGGGGTGGGGAGGTGCTTCAATGGTTTGTAGATAATATCCCACAGGCATATGTGGCAGCTGTCACTGAGTCAATGGTGTGAGCAATGGCCCACCACTCAGGCTGGACTGGAATGCCATCCAGTGGACTCGTGATACTTGCCTGTTGCCCTGGGAACATTCCTGGTCCAAGATAAGTGGAATTAATGACTTTTCACTAATTGATGCAGAAGGAGCCCCCCTTCACATAAACAGCTGCATAACCCTTATAATGAAAAGCTTTGTACACGATAAACGGATTTTGCTTTAACACCAACCTGAGCAAGTCCCCGGTGTCTGTGCTGGTGACACCGTTGCCCTCACCCCTCCAAAGTAACCCCCGTTCAATAATGGTTGAGTGCCCCTGAGTTCAATCCCTAGTACACTCCCCCCCAAAACTAATTCCAACAGGAAACTTCTAGAACTACATCATGTCAGCTTAACAGCCAGCTTACTTAACAGGACTCCTAAAGTGCAAGAAGTAAAATCAAGAATCAATAAATGGGATGAAATGAAACTAAAGAGCTTCTTCTCAGCAAAGGGAACAATCAAGAACATGAAGAGAGAGTCTACAGAATGGGGAAAACTCTTTTCCATATCTGCTTCAGATGGAGTATTAATCTCCAGGATACATGAAGAATGCAATAAACTTAACACCAAAAAAACAAATGGTGCAATCAATCAATGTGCAAAGGAACTGAATAGATAGTTCACAGAAGAAGAAATGCAAATGGTCAACAAATATATGAAAAATGTTCAACATCTCTAGGAATTAAAGAAATGCAAATTAAAACTACCCTGAGATTCCATTTCACTTCAGTCAGGATGGCAATTATCAAGAATACAAGCCAAAAGGATGTGGAAAATAAGGTAGACTCATACAAGGTTGGTGGGACTGCAAATTGCTACAACCACTTTGTAAAGCAGCATGGAGATTCCTCAGAAAACTTGCATTGGAACAACCATGTGATTCAGTTATCTCACTCCTGGGTTTATACCAATGGATTTAAAATCAGCATACTACACTGACATAGCCACATCAATGTTTATAGCAGCTCAACTCACCATAGTTTAACTATGGAACCAACCTAGATGCCCTTCAACAGATGAATGGGTAAAGAAAATGTTGTATAGGTACACAATGGAATATTAACCATAAGAAGAACAAAATTAATTCTATTCTTCCTATCCTCCACCTCTTATTGTGAATTAGCATCCGCATATTATGGAAAATATTTGGTACCTTTTCCACCACATCCTCGCCAACATTTATTGTTGCTTGTATTCTTGATAACTGCCATTCTGATTGAAGTGATATGGAATCTTAGAGTAGTTTTGATTTGCATTTCTTTAGTTGCTAGAGATGTTGAACATTTTTCCATGTATTTGTTCATCAATTGTATATCTTTTTCTATGAAATGTCTGTTCAGTTTCTTAGTCCATTAACTGACTGGGTTGTTTGTTTTTTTGGTGTTAAGTTTTTTGAATTCTTTATATATCCTGAAACAGACATTATTACCTCATGTACATATATGACTGCTTGACTGATGTGATCCTACAACATGTATAATCAGACAAATAAAAAATTACACTCCATTTATGTATGAGCTATCAAAATGTATTAATGCATTCTACTGTCATATACAACTAATTAGAACAAATAAAAACACTTAAAACATAAAAAAAGAAGGAGGAAATTATGGCATTTTCCAGGAAATGGATGGAACCAGAGAATATTATGCTAAGTGAAATAAGTCAATCCCATAAAACCAAAGACTGAATGTTTTCTCTGCTATGTAGATACTAATTCACAATAAGGAGGCCAGGGGTTAGGGAAGAATAGAAGTACTTTGGATTAGACCAAGGGGAACGAAGGGAAAGGAGGGGCGATGGGAATAGGACAGATAGTAGAATGAAACAGGCATTACTATGATTGAGGGGGGTTCTCCTGCCACATCCCCTGTGGATGAGGGAAAGGGTTTCTGTCAGAGGACAGTGCCAGCTATTGATTAATCACTAAGAAACTTATCTAATCAAATGAATACAAGAGCCAATAATCTTTTCAAATGGGAGGGGGTGTGACAGATTGGGCCATGTCAAGATCTGGCCTCCATACAAGACAAAGGAGCCCACGCTTCCTTTATTTATAATCATACAGGTAAAGGGGAACTGGGATGGGCTTCTGTGAGGAACAGGATGGGATGGAGTTAGGGAAAACATTTGCTTAGAGAATTAGCTTTCCCTCAGGCGGAGGGAATTAGCATTCCCACCTGCACAGAGTCACTAACCCCAGGCTATCTGAAACAATCTCTCCTGACTGCCAGTTCCTGGGAGTCAAAACTCTGTCCCATGGCTCAGCCAAGCCTGATTCTGCTAAACATGGATGGCTTCCCACATATGATTACATAACCAATGTAATGTACAACCAATAGAATGAGAAGTTGTACTCTATATATGTATAGTACGTCAAAATACATTCTACTATCATGCATAACTAATTAGAACAAATTAAACATTTTTTTAATTAAAAAAAAGTCTTAGACATTCCTTGACCTCCAGGGGCTTAAAGTCTAGGTCACAGAATAGCAAACAGCAATTACAAAATTTCATAAGCTTGGTCTAATAGAATATGTGCAGCTTAAAGATGTATAAAAAGTAAGAGAAGTATGTAAATGTAAAGAGTGGAAGGACAGTAGTGATTTTGAACAGCTATGAGCTAGACTCCTGCTATATATTACCTTTATCTCCACAGTATTGCAAAGTCATAAATAAATATTATGATCACCTTTTTCTAATGGAGGAAACAAGTTAAAATCAATGGAAGAACCTGACCTAAATTATTTAACTAGTAAATGGCAAAGCTGAGATTAAACTTTGATTCTGAGAAGAAAGCCTTCCTCACAAGTACAGATGTTAGAAAGGGGCCCTTGTGGCTTAGTTTTTTGTTTTTGATTTTGTTTTGTTTTGTTTTGTTTTATTCTACTGTAGAACACATTGACATGGATTTATCAGTTTAAAATATGCATTCATTATTTCAGTCTCTGTGGGGCAGAAATCTAGGAACAGCTTACTGGTCAGCTGCTATGGATCTCACTGCCTGTAATCACAGTGTCAGGCAGGGTTACTTTCTTATTTGAAGCTAAGTGTCCTCTCTCAAGCTTAAGGAGTGTTGGCAGAAATCAGTTCCTTACAGTTGGAGCCCTGAGTCCCTCAGCACCACAGAGTTGCTTTCTTGCCCCTCCACAGGCAGCTCACCTCTTAGCAACTTGCTTCTTCAGGACAGCAGGAGACATTCTCACTCTGGTAAGATTCAGTCCTTCCTCCAAGGATTGACAACTGATTTCACCTAACCTCCCTCTTATCACAAATTACTGATTTGTGCATCTTAATTATATGTGCAGATTCCTTCATATTTGCCATAAAACATAACCTAAGCAAGGAAGTGACATTCTATCACTTATGCCACATTCTATTGATTGGCATTGGTGCACAAAGCCTGCCCGCATCTAAGAAAAGGGGATTATAGAGGGGCATGAATATAGAATATTAGGAGGCAGGAATCATGGGAGGTCATGTTAGGGATGTCTTCTACACCTTCCTTCACAATTTTGTGCATGTTCTGTTTCAGTTTTTCTCTTCAAATTAAACATAGAAACAACAGCATAAATGTGTAATTTGGATACACAATTCCTGCTAATGAACTTCTGGCCACGGAGTAGATATGAGAAAAGTAAATAGGAAGCATATTGCAACAGCCAATGTCAGTTAATACCTGTTCTCATTCCCATACTTGAATCTTGGCACTGAGAAGACACCAGACACCATTTTATGAAGCTCTTGTCACAGAAGTACCGTAGCATCTTGAGCATCATTTGAAACACCAGAAGTTAGAACACCACTAGTCTCAGTGCTATGTGAATTTCAGAAACAGCAATAGTGGAACCAGTTTGAAGTCTGTCCATCTGCTAGAAGACATACAAGCAAACAGACATTCTCTAAATGAATTGTTTTGGTAGAGGCATGTGGGAGGCATGTCTGGAATTATTAATTGATTTGAAACTAAAACGCACATATTGAGTAGTATGAAGCTCCCATGCTTTTTTTATTATGTTTAAATCTCTAGTTAGTTGACTAATGAGGAGCCCTAGAGGGCATTTCCACAATCCCCTATCTCAGTACATGTTTAGTACATCTTAAGTGAATCCAAGCAAACCCATGAGCCACTATCCTCATAACCATGGAAACATGATCCCTGGAAGCTCTCAGACCTCAATCTAAAATGCAGAGCAAGAGACATCCAAGTCCAAAGCTGGCTGAATTCCAAATCAGACAGAACTGGGTCCATGATGAACTGTGTGATGTGTTCAACAGAGGCCTGATCGTCATTGCTATTTCTTCAAGGATATTTTCTTTCTCCATATCCACATCATGTCTTTGCCCTGGTAAATATCTCTGACACAGACATCAGAGTGATTGTTGGCTTTCACTTTCAAAATAGCCAGTTCACCTCCATGGATAGAGAGAGTCAGTGTCCATTAGAATCATACATATTACTTAGTGGGCCACATGAACCAAGGGATTCCAAGTGTCCAAAGACAATGCAAGCTGGAAGTTACTGCAGTTACTCTAAACTGCCCTCTGACTGGAACACACCTGTAAACTTCAATATCTCTCTCGAGCTTCTTATTGCTGTTGGAATCATGTTCTGCACCAAAAGAGACCTAATCTCTACCAAGATATTTTTTAAGCCAGGAACATTAATTTTGCAGTGTTCAGAAAATATGGACTCAATTACCCTGTGGGCTTTCCTCAACCTAATTTAGAACCCTAAAATTACATCTTATTCAAAACTTGCCCCTTCAGGCTCTTTAGATATTCTTAACACCCTGTCCGATTGAATCCTCTTATTGAAGAGTTAATAGGCTTATAAGCTTTCGAAAGAAATTTTGCCATAGGGAGTCCACTACTGTGACTTAGTTGTTCCCCAAAATGCTGCCTTACTCATTTTATTATTTTTTGAAATAATGTTCTTATAAATCACACTGGCCATCTCTGCCTTTTACTAAGAAATTGAAATGTGCTGTTAATACCCAGGCATGATGGAAAATAACCATATTTTCCACCCAAATTCCTTCACTGAATCAGTGCAAAAGTTAAAATCTGGAAGCTATTTCTTTTGTAATATGACACAATCACAAGCTGATTTTTAGGGTGAATTTTCTCTTGAAGTTTCATTATCATAGATTTAAAACTAGAAGCTCAATCATAACTAAAATGTAAAAATGCCTATGAGAAGGAGCACATCATTCCTAGGGTTCTTATTTTAATGCCTTGTAGGAGCAAAGAGAACTTTCTGGAAATGAATCAGAGAGTGTATGAAGACAAAGGGCACAGAAAAAAAGCTATGCATACTGAAGTTGTGACTTTCAAATTTATTTAGAGAAGGACTTTAAAAATGCAAGGAGGGGCCAGGAGTGTAATTCCATTGTAGAGTGTTTGACTAGCATGCACAAGACTGAGTTTATCCATATATCAGATGGATACCTAAAATCAAATCTGTTTGATTTTTCTTTGTCTTAATTATTTAGAAATATCTGAAAATATATTCCAGAGGGATAAGTAAAAGGAGAAGTATTAGATAGAGTTGCTGAGTCATTAAATCATTTAGCTAACATGAATAGATATTAATATTCTCTAGTAGTTCCTTCAAACAGCATATACATCACTTCAAAACTATGGCCAATTTTATTTTTAAAAGTTCAATCAAAACTTCTATTTGTAACAAGTGTGATAAGCTATGTCCATATTTTTATGTCCCCTCATAGGAAATATTTATGGTGCTGCATTAAATGTTAAAACTACCAACCTTTTTTTCATGCATGAGTTCTAAAATAAGGAGTGTCCTAAAATGTAAGAAATAGCAAAGAAAAAAATGATTCCAGAGAGTTGTGTAGAATAATGAAGCAGAGATTTGCCCTGGGTTGAGGTTTCAGAGGTCTGTGAATGTAAGGGGCAGGAGATAAAGTCTAGAGTCCAGCAGGGTGGAAGTTGTTGAGTGAAAGGCAACCCAAATCATTCAGCACAACCTCATAGTCCTGCAGGACCCATTTCTGAGTGGCTGCAAGGCAGGAGAATGGGAATTCCTTTGAGTCTGATCTCACAGTTGTCTACTGTGTGCTCCAGAATGTGTCTGAACCAGCGTTTCAGGCACAGAGAAAATTGTGCCTAGTGCAATCAAGGATCTGATACTGAGGAGAGAGAGCTCCCTTTTTGATGACCTCTCACAGGAGCTATGGGGAAGATGCCAAGAACCCACCAGACAAGAGGGTCTACATGATGGCCAAAATTACCTGGAGATCAACCCTGACCACCCCACTGTGGAGACACTGCAGCAAAAGGCAGAGGCAGACAAAAATGACAAGGCTGTCAAGGACCTGGTGGTGCTGCTATTTGAAACTGTGCTGCTCTCTTCTGGCTTCTCCTTTGAGGACCCCCAGACCCACTCCAATTGTGACCCACATGATAAAGCTAGGCTTAAGCATTGATGAAGATGACGTCACAGCAGAGGAAGGCAGCAATCATGTTCCTGATGAGATATCCCCTCCTGAGGGTGATGAGGGTGCATCTCACATGGAAGAAGTAGATCAGGAGTTGCCACTGAGAAATCTGCCCTCTGTATAGTTTCCCCATGACTCCTACAGTAGCCTGAATGGCCCTTTCCCACCTGGCTTCCTCTGCTGATTGGTATTCTAGTGCTTTTTCTCCTGTCCTTGGTGCCGTAAGGCAGGAAACAGGGCCTCAAGCCCCCATCCCTACCTAGTTTGGCAGCAGGGTTGGATGTTGTATTGTTTCTGTTGTTGTTATGTTTTGTTCCAAAAGTAAAGTATACAAAATAAAGAAGATGCAGTTTTATACAAAAAATATTAAACAAAACCTATAAAATTAAATAATAAATCAACAATTGATACTTAACAGAAGTATATAGAGTATTTCATTCATCAGTGATTAAATATACTTTCTTAGCAGCATATGGATCCTTCTCTAAAATAGCTGCTTAGGCCACAAGGCAACTCTTATCAACTACAAAAAAATAGAGATAAGACCTTGCATTCTATAAGATCCTAATGGAATTCAATTAGAGTTTAATGATAAAATAAAATATAGAATCTACACTAACACATGGAGACTAAATAACATGCTATTGAATGATGAATGGATAGCAGAAGAAATCAGGGATGAAACAAAAAGTATTTAGAGATAAATGTGAATAGTGACACAACATATCAAAATCTCTGGGAAACTAAGAAGGAAGCTTTAAGAGGAAAATCCGATGCATTGAGTTAATTATTAAAAGAATAGAAAATCACTGAATAAATAACCTGACATTACAACTCAAAGCACTATAGAAAGAAGATCAAATCAACACCAAAAGCTGGAAAGAAATCAGGAAATAATTAAAATCAGAGCTGAAATCAATGAAATTGAAAAAAAAGGAAAAATTCAAAATATCAAAAGAACAGAAAGTTGATTCTTTGTAAAAGTAAATAAAATTGATAAACTCTTTGCCATGCTAACGAAGAGAAAGAGAGAAGAGAAAAATCAAATTACTAAAATTTGGAATGAAAAAGGAAATATCACAATGGACACTACTGAAATGCAGATGATGATCAGAAACTATTTTGAAAATGTGTATCCCAAAAAATAGAAAATCTTAAAGACTTTGACAGATTTCTAGAGACATATAACCTAGCCAAACTGAATCAGGAGGACATACACAATTTAAACAGATCTATTTCGAACAATAAAATAGAGCATGCCATCAAAAGCCTACCAAAAAGGAAAGACCCAGGAGCAGATGAATTCTCAGCCAAGTTCTATAAGACCTTCAAAGAAGCATTAACACCAATACCCCTCAAATTATTCCATGAAATAGAAGAGGAGGGAAGCCTTCCAAACTCATTTGATAAAGCTAATATCACCCTGATACCAAATCCAGACAAAGACACATCAAGGAAAGAAAGTTTTAGACCATTTTCTCTGATGAACATAGAAGCAAAAATTGCCAATAAAATTCGAGCAAATCACATACAAAAACATATTAAAAAGATAGTGCCCCACAATCAAGTGGGTTCATCTCAGGGATGCAAGATTGACTCAACATATAAAAATCAAAAAATGTAATTCATCACATCAATAGACGTAAAGACAAGAATCACATGATTATCTCAATGGCTGCAGAAACAGCATTTGACAAAATGTATCATCCCTTCATGTTTAAAACACTAGAAAAACTAGGGATAGTAGGAACATATCATAACAATGTTAAAGCTATGTATACTAAACCCAAGGACAACATCATCCTAAATGGAAAAAATTTGAAAGCCTTCCTTCTAAAATCTGGAAAACTTCAGGGATGCCCTCTTTCACCTATTAAATTCAACATAATACTGGAAACTCTAGCCAGAGCAATTAGACAAAAGAAAGAAATTAAAGGAATACAAAGAATTAAAGAGGAACTCAAACTATCACTATTTGCCAACAACATGATTCTATATTTGGAAGACCCAGAAAACTACACCAGAAAACTTCTAAAGCTCATAAATAAGTTCAGCAAAATAGCAGGATACAAAATTAATATCCATAAATCAATTGTATTCAGTGGTGAATAAACTAAAAGAGAAATTAGGAAAAGTTTCCCATTCACAATAGCCTCAAAATCAATAAAATATTTAGGAATCAACTTAACAACAGATGTAAAAGACCTCCACAATGAGAACTATAGAACTTTGAAATAAGAAATTTAAGAAGACCTTAGATGATGAAAAGATCTCCCCATGTTCTTGGACAGGCAAAATTAATATCGTCAAAATGGCCATACTACCAAAAGTGCTATGTGGATTTAGTGCAATTCCTATTAAAACACCAATGACATTCTTCACGGAAATAGAAAAAGTGGTCATAAAATTCATTTGGAAAAATAAGAGACCCAGAATAGCCAATGCAGTTGTTAGCAAGAAAAGTGAAGCAGGAGACATCATAATACCAGACCTTAAACTATACTACAGAGCTATAGTAACAAAAATGGCAGTTTCGACACCAAAACAGACACGTAGACTAATGGTGCAGAGTAGAAGACACAGAAACAAACCCACATAAATACAGTTATCTCATACTAGACAAAGGTGCCAAAAACATTCACTGAAGAAAAGATGGCCTATTCAACAAATAGTGCTGGGAAAACTGGAAATCCATACGTAGCAAAGTGAAATTAAACTCCTATTTCTCACCCAGGAGAAACTCATCTCAAAGTAGATCAAGGGCTTAGGCATTAGACCAGAGACCCTGAACCTAATGGAAGGAAAAAGTAGGCCCAAATCTACATAATTTCAGCTTACTACTGACTTCCTTAGAAAGATTGCTAAAGTGCAAGAATCAATAAATGGGATGAAATCAAACTAAAAAGCTTCATCACAGTGAAGGAAATAATTAAGATTATGAAGAGAGAACCTACAGAATGGGAGAAAATCTTTCCCACTTACACATCAGGTAGAGCATTAATTTCCAGGATATATTAAGAATTCAAAAACTTAATGCTAAAAAACAAAGAACCAAATCAATAAATGGGCAAAGAATTGAACAGGCACTTCACAGAAGAAGAGATAAGATCAGTCAACCAATATACAAAAAAATGGTCAGCACTATTATTGCTTGTGTTCTGATAATAGCCTCCTAATTGGAGTGAGATGAAATCTTAGGGTGATTTTAAATTGCATTTCTCTAATTACTAGAGATGTTAAACATTTTTTCATATATTTGTTAATCACCTGTTTATCTTTTTCTGTGAAGTATCTGCCCAGTTCCTCAGCCCATTTATTGATTGGGTTCTTTGTATTTTTGGTGTAAAGTTTTTTAAGTTCTTTATAAATTTTGGAGATTAGTGCTTTATCTGTAGTGCCTGTGGAAAAGATTTTCTCCCACTCTGTAGGTTGTCTTTCCACATTATTGATTGCATCCTTTGCTGAGAAATAGTTTTTTAGTTTAAATCCATCCCAATTATTGATTCTTGCTTTCATTTCTTACACTCTGGGAGTCTTGTTAAGGAAGTCTGGTCCTAAGCCAACAAGATAAAGATTTGGGCATAGTTTGTTGCAAGGTCTCTCTGGGCTAATTCCTAGGTCCTTGATCCTCTTTGAGTTGAGATTTTTGTAGGGTGAGAGATAAAGGTTTAATTTCATTCTACTGCATATGGGATTTCCAGTTTTCCCAGCACCATTTATTGAAGAGGCTATCTTTTCTCCATTATGGTTTTTGGCACCTTTATCTAGTATGAGGTAACTGTATTTATGTGGGTTTGTCTCTGTGTCTTCTATTCTGTACTGTGGTCTACCTGTCTATTTTGGTACCAATTCCACACAAGCAATAATAAGTGTTGGCGTGGATGTGGGGAAAAAGGCAGATTTATACATTGCTGGTGGAGTTGCAAATCAGAGCAGCCACTCTGGAAAGCAGTGTGGAGATTCCTCAGAAAACTTGGAATGGACCCACCTTTTGACCCAGCTATCCCACTCCTTGGTTTATACCCATAGGACGTAAAATCAGCCTACTACAGTAACGCTGCCACATCAATGTTTATAGCAGCTCAATTCACAATAACTAGATTGTGGAACCAACCTAGATGCCCTCACTAGATGAATGGATAAAGAAACTGTGGTATATATGCACAATGGAATATTATTCAGCCATAAAGAAGAATAAAATTTTGGCACTTGCAGATAAATGGATGGAATTGGAAAATATCATGCTAAGTAAAATAAGCCAATCCCACAAAACTGAAGGCCAAATATTTTCTCTGATAAGTGGATGATGATACATAATGGGAGTGAGGGGTAGGGAGGTAAGAGAAGAAGGGAGGAACTTTGGATTGTGTAGAGGGAAATAAGAGCGGGGAGGAGACAGGGGGAGGAAAGATAGTGGAATGAGATAGACATCATTACCCTATGTACATGTATGATTACCTGAATGGTGTGAATCTACATTATGTACAACCATAGAAACAAAAAGTTGTACCCCATTTGTATATGCTGAATCAAAATGCAGTCTGTAAAAATAAAAAATAAAAAGTAAAATAAAAAATAAAAAAGCAAAAAGTAAAATAAAAAATAAAAACAAGCAAAACAATGTTCAACATCTCTGGAATTAGAGAAATGCAAATTAAAACTACACTGGGATTTCATCTCACTCCAGTCAGAATGGCAATTATCAAGAATACAAGTAAGAATAAATGTCGGCAAGGATGTGGGAAAAAGGTACACTCATGCATTCACACATTGCTGGTGGGACTGCAAACTGCTGCAACCACTGTGGAAAGCACTAAGGAGATTTCTCAGAAAACTTGGAATGGAAACACCATTTGACCCAGTTATCTACTCCTTGGTTTATACCCAAAGGACTTCAAAACAGCATACTACAGTGACACAGCCACATCAATGCTTGTAGTAGCCCAACTCACAATAGCTAAACTATGGCACCAGCATTGGTGGCTTTCAACAGACAAATGGATAATGAAATGTTTATACATACATACTGGAATATGGAATCTACTCAGTCATAAAGAAGAATGAAATTATGGCATTTGCCAGTAAGTGGGTGGAACTGGAGTCTATCATGCTAAGTGAAATAAGCCAATCCCAAAAAACCAAAGACTGAATGTTCTTTCTGATATGCAAATGCTAACTCACAACAAAAGTGTAGGGGTTAAGAAAGAAGAGAAGTATTTTGCATTAGACAAAGGGGAATGAAGGGAAGGGAGGGACAATGGGAATAGGAAAATTGTAGAACGAATCAGACATTACTTTCCCATGCACATATATGAATACATGACCAATGTAATTCTACATCTTGTACAACCAGAAAAATGGGAAATTGTACTCCATATTGGTATAATATGTCAAAGTACATTCTACTGTCATGCATAAATAATAAGAACAAATTTTTAAAATCTTCGTTTACCTAAATATGTTAATTTCTCCATTCTATTTGGTAAGGTTCCCAGTAACATTCTGAGTCTGCTTCTTCAGGAAATAAAAAAATGTGAAAGACATCTATGAAGTTCTGGGCATATAACTTCACCCAGTCACCCAGTTTTTTTAAATTCATTTTCTTTCAGGTTTTTTGTTGTTGATGTTTTGTTTTGTTTTGTTTTAAATTTTTTACAGGATTGGGAATTGAGCCCAGGGCCTTGTGCATATACATGCTATACAAGTGATGGGTCACTGAGCTATACTTCCAGCCCATCACATCACCCAGGTTAATACTACTTTAGTAAATGGTTGCAGGCTTGTGGGAAAATAAGTGGAAGACTGAAACATGCATATGTAATGGGTCTCCTCCTGGCACTACTCTTTTGGAGATGTGAGCATCTATATACTGCCTTGTGTTTTAGTTTCAGGAGAGACCACAAATTCAATCATAGTGTCTTGAGTCATCTTAGAATATATTTATTTAAATTGATCAAGTTAGGATCTTCCTGGATCATCTGTCTTTTTCACTTATAGATATTGCATTATCAATTATCTTCAAAAGTGGATTATATCCAAACCCTGCTGATTTCTCAGGTCATGCCCTATCTTGATGACCATGTCCACTTAGACATTAAGAGATCTTTGCTGAATTTAGAAGTTCACTTCACTAGCAGCATCTCCTCCCTTTTTCCTTTTTTTTTTAAGAGCCAAGTTTACATTCAAATCATAAAGTGTAACCCTGTTACATGAAAGGGACACCCGTTACAGTCTTACCATGATTTTTCATGAAGGGGAGACAGCATTGAGTTCAATAAGCACCTATTTCATTTCTAACATTGTACTCATTTCCATGTTTGGTTTTGGGGACTTGGTTGACTAACCTTAACACTTTTTCTACTTTTGCAGCCTTGAGAATAAAGCCACTGGAGAATTCTTCAAGGAAGGAGGTATCCTCCTCATCAATGTAGCCCTTGGTGTTTCATTCAAGGAAAACTCTGAGCCATCTATTTCTAAAATACAAACTTTTTCTTTTACATTTTATATATAGTATTTTTGAAATTTAAAATTTTATTCAATATAGGCTCCAATTTAGTCCAGTTTTAGTTAATACACTAAGCTTCTTTCAACAACTAAAGCCCAGGGCAGAGCCTCTTTTAAGACCTAAATCCAGGCTTATTGAAAATCACATTCCCCTCTCCCTGGCGTAGCAAGGTTGTTCAGCACCTATTAAGACACTAACTCCGGAGTTTGGCTGATACAAATTTTAAGTCTTACAAAGCATTTTGTATAAGTCTTTCTTCTGGGGTTTCAATTTAAAATGGCTTTGCTTGCAAAGGACATTTTGAATATTTATCAGTGAAGGGTGACCGAGACTGGAAATGAGAATTAGCATCTACAAACAATATAACGAGTTCGTGAATTAAATTCAAGGTGTTCAAGCTACACAGAATCCTCAGACAGATGAAGAGGGATGGCTTCTACTGATATGGAAAGGGCTATGAAGGTTTGAAGTCTGAGCCTTTGAGCATAAGTGAAACTTCCCAAATCTCCTATTCCATATTTCAGTCTACTACTCTTTCCTCCAAAATCCTAACTTCCACAAGAAACATGTTGAGACTGTAAACTCAATATGCTTAAATTCAAGAAATGACAAAATCAGATTCTGCACCTGAGGATCATTTACATAAGCCCTGTGGATATGAGAGCTTTTTAGATGTAGTCATAGAAAATCTCTAGTATTTTGCTGTGATTAGAGATTAAAGTTTCAATCCTACTGTTTTCTCTCCAGAAGACTTTGTAGCAACTATCTCATTCTGTAGCATACATATAAATTATGCTGATCATAATATGATAATAACTATTGCTTGGTTTGTTTTCAATGATTGGTGTCATACATTAATACTATCTTGGTCTGGGGATATAGCTCAGCTGGTAGAGTGCTTGCCTTGCAAGCACAAGGCCCTGGGTTCAATCCCCGGCACTGCAAAAAAATTAAAAAAAATAATAATAATAATAATAATATCTCATTCTCATCTGGCATGAAGGCACATGCCTATAATCCCAGCAACTCAGGAGGTTGAGGCAGGAGGATCCCAAGTTCAAGTCCTGCCTTGGCAACTTGGCAAGACCCTGTCTCAAAATAATAAATAAAAATGGCTGTGGATATAACTCAGTGGTGGAATAACCTTGAGTTCCATGCCCAGTACCACAAAAATAAACAAGCAAACAAACAAATAAAATGTAGCCTACTCCTACTACCTTCAAATCCAAAAAGGTAAAAATAATAAATTCCTAATTACTAACTTGAGTTTTATTGCTCATAATATCTTTTGGTACCAAAGACTATATTGGTTCATATAATGGAAAATGCTGGCTATTTTAAACAGCACAGAGTTTAATACGGAGTCTTGAGTACTTAAAGCTTGTTGGAAGGACTAGAGGTATTCTCAGTGGTGTAAATCTCAAAATGACTTCCAGGACAATGCTGCAGAACCAGCCCACCAAGAGGACCCCTACTTCCATCACAACTAGGCAGCCGCTCTCCAGCTTCTGCATTTATGATCCCCCAATCTTACTATAATTGAAGGTCAGGAAAATACCCCTCAAATCACTTATTCAGTGAATACTTCTGAGGTGTCTACTAGGGAGAGACTCTACAGGGTGGAGGATGTCATTTCATAACCAGAAGATAGAAGAAGCTATGAGATTATGGCAAGGTAGGAGCCTAAAAATAATTTGCATTAAGGGATAAAGGGATAAAGGGAACAGAGCCCTGAACAGAAACTTTAGAGAATGTTCTATTTCTGAGTATTTGTTTTACATGGCAGAACTTGACAAAACAGCATGTGGAAATGCTTATATCTCTTAAATGAATAAAATCTCATCAATTTATTTCATAGTGGCCTTTCATTTTTCATAAAGAATGCTAGCAAAATTCATGGATTAGAGATTATGACAAACAAGATAATAATTATTTGAGTTATTCATTTGGTTTTGATTCTTTATATATTCCCTTTTTTTTCAAACTTCTGTCAATGTTGATGAGTTTGCTTCTAGTGGCTTTGCTTCCTAGAACTTCCAGCTGGGAGGCTGGGAATATAGCTCAGTTGGGTAAAGTGCTTGCCTTGCAAGCACAAGGCCCTGGGTTCAATCCCCAGCACCACAAAAAACAAACAAACAAACAAACAAAAATCACTGAACTTCCAGCTGGGGTACACAGCCCAGGAAAGAAGAACCCACAGGCAGAGTAACAGGTGTTTTTCCAAGAAGATTAGTGGCAAGAATAGGACATTTGTTATATCCTGTATCTGTTTGTTCATGTTAATTATCTTGACAAGTATTTCCATCACTTACTTTCTTCTATCAAGGATGCTTTACCTCCAGCAAAAAATTTTAATTGACACCTTACTTTAATGTCCTTAATTAAAACATCTATTGGACCATAAAGGGATTGAATAGCTGTTGAGGGAGGAAGAAACTAAGCATTTAATTTTATTAATTTTCTGGGTTAACTCTAAGTTTCTTAGGAAATGTAACTGTCTAAATCTTTAAGAAATCTTCCCATGTAAAATATTCTTCCCCCAATTGTCAATCTTTCCCCTTGGTTTAACACCATGCCATTCAAAATCAAGAAATTAGTGGCAAAAATGGGTGAAATTAGATCATTTATTAAGCACAAGGTAAGTAAAATTTACCTAAGATTTTTTTTTATTCTACCTTTATCTCCTGATGCATTTTCTGATGTTCATCCTCTGAACTTTTAAATGCCACTGTATTTGAGAACAACAAAATACTCTAATACCTTAGTTTAAAAAAAGAATTGTCAACATTTTAATCTAATATTGCTAAAATATCCATCAAGACCCAGCAACTCTTTACTATTTAATTAAAATAATACATCCATTTTAATATTAGATTATTTCAGTTACAACATTTTGCACCTAGAATTTTTCCTTTAGAATCAGAAATCAATAGCACTCTCACCTCTTTGAATTTCAGAATGCCATGAGCTTTTATTTGACTTTTTTATCCATGAGAGGAGGAGTTGATAATGGCAGCAAATAAATATTGAACTTTTTTCCAAATTTTCTCCTTCCCAGAGGACCTTTTTAAATGAAATTTGGCAATCTAAGAAGATTGTCCTTTGCAGCTTCCATCTTTAGGAAAAGTATGCCAATGAAATTCAGCAAGGAATTAAGTCGTAAAAACAGCAAGTCATTCTATTGCAAATAAAGACAGAGGTATAACTTTGTGATTGAACTACGGGGGAATTAAAACTGCTCTTATCAGGTGCAAGAAAAAAGATACACATTCTAATTTTTAAAAATAAAATAGTAATATAATCATATGTGGTAAAGGTGATTTCTCTGAACCAAGGAAAAATTTCATTTGCATGCCATTGATCAAAAAGTGAGTTTTTAAAGTTAGCTAATCAGAAATCATGCTTAATGGAATAATTTTCTTGGTACTGTCACTTGGCAGTAGGGTTAAGAACATAATTTGACAGCTTCACTGAAAACGGATCTTATAAATATAGGTACCTGAAGAGTAATTATATATATTCTGATTCAATATAATTTTCAAAGAATTACTCTAAAGATAAATATCATCATAACACCCCATATAAAAATCTACAAATAAAAGCATCACTAACTTTTTAGTGTTTAAGTAGACAAAATCCAGCAATGGTGGGTGTAGTTTAGGGAAGAAAGGCAAAATAGCAGTGGCAGCAATGTTCTTAGAAGTGGAAACTTGCTTCATCAGAATTTCTATTGTCTACGTATTATCTAAGCTCCCCTTCCATCTTACACTTAGGCAATATACAGGAGGAAATGTAATCTTGCAGTATGGAGGCTCTGAGACACAGTTCTAATCAATAAGATAAAATCACATTCTCCAAGGCATGCTTATATATTATATTATATATATGTATAATATATATATTATATTATATGCTTTGTATTACTAGGACAAGATTTTCCTACTCCGTCTTGCTTCTTCCTTCCTCTCTTTGCCTGGAATATGGTCTAGATCTATTGCAGTCATCATGAAACTGTGAGTGTAAGAACCACATTCCATGAGTAATAGGACCTAAAGCTGCACAGAAACTAAACTAAAACACAGGTGATCTCATGGGCTGCTTCCTCAGACTTGGATGACTTGCCTCAATAAAGTTTATAAATATTATGCAAAAACAATAAGTTTCTTTTGTCTAAGCCATAGTAATTATGATTATGTTGCATTAGGTCACATGCAGTTCCTAACTGATAATAATTCATAGTGTAACTACTGAAAAATTGTGATGAACACCTTGAGTATGAACAATTACCTATGTACACATTCATCATGCATCTTAGATCGTATCTGTGTAAGAAAACTGTCTAAGAAAGAAGACTATAACCTCCTGACACAGTATTCTCCTCTGATTTTGTGAAGACTTTTAGAGAATCTATCCAATAGTATATGTTAAAATACAATGAGAATGCCTCCCATCAGATGTCTAAGGTACATTTACTGTAGAACCAGAGAAACAAAGAAGGCTTACATTCCTTCTGCGCTTTTGTCATAAAATGCTTCTTTAGTTGATTTTGTTATTCTTTCTCCATACACATGTCAACCATCTGGATCTCAGAAGTGCTGAGAATCTGTCCTAACATTAACAATGCAAATACTTCTTAGATGTTCTGGGAATGCTGCATAGGCAATGACAGCTAAAGGACAGCTAAATGGTCAGATGGATATACTATGATCTCTATCAATCAGGTTGAAATCGACATTTTTATTGCATTTCAAATATTTCCCTCAAGTAGTGTATAAAATTTCCTTTCTAATTTTGTCAATTCTACTTATAATTATAATACAATTCATAAACAGAAGACCATTCATGTATAGGTAGGCACATTTTTTTGAACATTAAATCAGCCTTACCCAAATTTGAAACATATATCCACAATAAATCAAATTACCAGATTCACTTCTTGTTAACTTGACATGAAACAATCAATACAAACAAAATGATGAATCTCTTAAGAAATATTTAAGAGTTGCTTTTACCCAGGGTATCTTTGAATAAGTAATTTTAAAGGGGGAAAACCTGGAAAATTTAAACATAGACTTCTGCCAGTTCCATAGGGAGTTCTGTATTTGGGGACCTTTACATTTTTCTTAACCTGAAGTAGTTGGGACTGCTTCACCCCCATATTATTAATAACTGGATGTGGGCTGCCCCAAGGGAAGGGAGCAGTCTTTGAGAGAGTCAGTGCCCATCAAACTAATTCCACAAAAAGAAAGAGGCTATGAGCCTTCATCAGCCAACACTCCCAGTAATTCTGACTAAGACCTAGATCTGAAGGAGCATCAGAGAGACCTCATCAGGGCACGGCTCCCAAGAAAGCATTTATTTAGGTTATAGATCTCATCATTTTCTGTACCTGTACTATTTGTGCCTTATTCCAACATCCTGGTGGCCAATTTTACTATTGCATTTTTTAGTTTTTAAAAATTAAAACTTTTTAAAAACAATTATCTAAGAAATTGGATATTTTTAGACATAGATGACAGTAGAGTACATTTTGACATATTTATCCAAACATGGATTATATACTATTCATCATGCCAATCCTAAAAAGCCAAGCCCAAAAAAACAAAAGGTGGAATGTTCTCTCTGATATGTGGATGCTGATGCACAAGGAGGTAGGGAGGGAAAGAATAGACATTCAGTGTATTAGACAAAAGGGAATGAAGGATGGGAGTGGGGACAGGAATAGGAAAAACAGTGGAATAAATCTGATACAACTTTCCTATGTGCAGAGATGAGTACACCACAATGAATCTCCAAATCATGCACAACAAGAAGACTGGGATCCCAATTTTACTATCGTATTCTTTCCATATCTTTAATAAATTAACCAATCTATTAGTCTGTCTTTTTGAATCACTGGATTTGTCCCCAGGCCATCTTACCACCATGAGCAAATGACCAAAGACACAACACAAAGTCATCTAAAGGATTTCTCTCACTACTTTCTGGACTCATCTGCTAAGAGATGCACACATAAATCCTCTCATTTTTCCAGAGATAGAGGGGTAGGGTCAAGCAGTAAAGCAGTCAAAAGTAGTACCATGAGAGACTGAGTCATTTTATTTTGTTTTTCTACCTTCTGACCTTGCTCAAATCGAATTCAGTATGCATTATTGCCGTTTTTGCACTACACTACTGCTATGCATGTTGCAGTACATGATTCTATCAAAGAGATGACCACCAATTCAACCACTATACTGCATAGCAAGCCACAGGCTCATTTTTAATTGGCTGGAGGGGATAGGAAAGAAAGAGAGGTTGGGACTTACTTGCAGAAAATAGTGATAATAATAATGCCAAAAAATTATGAGTAGTAAAAGGAGAGATTGGCCTTCAAAATAACTGTATCTTTGAATGCATTTCTCATGAATGTTTGACAGAAAACCAGTTCTCTCTGGGAAGTCAATTCTTTTGAAAGGCTGCACAGGATGCAGAAAGGCAGCTGGATAGGAGTCAGAAAAACTGTTATTCCAGGGGGAAGGGAAAGCAATGAAGAAAGCTTTTATTTTATTTAAGCCTTTTCCTCCCTAACAATATTTACTGGGAGCTATGTGCTGATCCATTGCTGAGTGCCCCCCACACTCTATCACATCTAATGCACATAATAGACCAGTTTTAATTAGTTTGCAAGCAATCACCAATCAATTTCTGAGATGAACTGGAAGCCCAGATCCAAGCACTAACTATGGAGTCACACGACCCCAACCAGGTGACTCTCCCATCCAATTTTGCCAATTTCAGGACTTTAACTGGGGTTAAAATTGATTTTAATCATAAAAGACATTCTATAAGAATTCTTATCCTGCAATTATCTCAGAAAACCTAGAGTGTCTTAATCCTAAAAGAAGCCTGGAGAACTCATTAAAGTAAATATATACTGTGATACAAAAAATTACTTTTTATCTCTTACTCCCTCCAAGTAAGGAAATTTGCAAGCTTCCTGCACATGAAAGGCTTGGGACACAAACCAGAAAAAAATTTTCTCTGAGATTAGTAACTTGTTCAGCTGTACTTCACACTCAAGGTTTCAAATACATCATGTCAATGATGTAGTTCAGAATAGTTTTGGAAACAACCAAAGAGGAAATCTAGGCTGGAAAAATATTTGTGTAATTGACAGTATTTTCTTTCTGATAATGTGACAAAACCCTGTGTACTTATCAGTAGTATGACCTTGATCAATTCATAAGGCAAAGCTCTGTAATTTAAAATTCATTAAATTATGTTTCTACAAAAAATGATTGGAATTGTTTCTTAAAAAGCTCATCAGTTTCATAGTTTGCTGGATGCATAGTTAATTCCTTTACTTAGTTTATATATTGGATCTGTATGTACAAAGCACATACATATTATTAAAGTGTTTCTTTATTGAGTATGAAACATAATTAAAACACAAAGTAAATTAAACATAATTAAAGCACCTTTATGTGCTATTTTTCTTCTATTATATTGACTGACCATGATGATGACTGACCCTCTGGAGTATGAAAAATTTGCCACATCCTAAGGTACAGCAAGTAAAATCCCACTTCTTCAATCCTTAACAAAGAGTTTTCTTATTTGTTTGTCTAGCAGCCTATTTAGAACTAGGTTCACTTCCATATATGAGGTGTTAGATGAATACCCAACTTGAATTATTTTGAGGACAGTGAACAGATATTTAGGACAGATATTTGAAACCAAATATCCTCCCATTGAAGACCCTTAAAATTTGCAAGCTCAAACTGGTGGACTGCAGCCCAAATCTGTGTTTTATCTGTTTGCCACCATGTTCTAACTTGAATTGGAGTGCTTTTAGGCAGGGCGGGCCCTCTTAACTTTGACAAAACCTGCCACTTCCTGCTGTTTTGTATCCTAATCCAAACAGCTATAGTACCAACTAGTCTATAAAAGCAATCATTTATTAAGAAGATGCTTCAGATTTCAAGAATCATCTCAAAACTTTAAAGATAATGATACACTTGTTGGGCAAGTGCACAGAAAAAATGTTATGCTTGTACATTTCAGCTAAGAGAAAGCATTCTTGGTAAAGAAAGGAGTTTGTTAATAATTCCTTTCAAATGTTTACAGTTGATTCTTTTGATGCCATAACTCTAACTCTGCTTTTTCTTTTTTGGGGGGTGGGTACCAGGGATTGAACTCAGGGACACTCAGCCCCTGAGCCACATCCCCAGCCCTATTTTGTATTTTATTTAGAGAGTTACTTAGCTCCTCACTTTTGCTGAGACTGGCTTTGAACTTGCTATCCTCCTGCCTCAGCCTCCTGAGCCACTGGGATTATAGGCAGGTTTCTCTGGGCCCTGCAAACTTTTGATTTTTTCCAAAGAAATACTCTCAGAGGTCCAGACACTCATACATGCAAGAATGTGTTTGTTTGCATTATTAAAAGTAGCAGAATGTTGAAAACAATCTAGATGTGCATTTAAAGGTGGTAATGGAAATTAATGGTAATGGAAATATATATATATACATATATATATCAGTCATACAACATATACTACATATATGTCAAATTTATGTATCAAATATTTAATTTATTCTTATGAATTCATATATTTAATTTGTATATAGATGAATATCATACATACATAGGAGATAAAAGTAATGACTAAACTGTAATGGCAAGAAATGTTCTCAAGTCATACTATTACGTGAAAAAAGCAAGTTGTTGATGAATATATTTACCAAGAACCTATTTTATAAAAAAAAATAAAGAATATATGTGTGTATGTTTATAATTTATGGCTGCATTCATTAAAACTTAATAATGATTTCTTAGAGAATATGAGAAAGTAATTTTCCAATATGTATAATTCTTAGCTGCTTAATATGTATAATTCTAAGCTGCTTAAATCATTTGAAGCAAAGAAAATTTGGAAGGGAATTTACTGTTAAAATAAAAATATTCCATGAAGGAATATGTCATTCATTAACCAATACCTTCACATGCTCCTCAACGCGTACTGTAGCCTCTACCCAAAACACTCTCCTTGCTACCCAATGTCTGCTTCCCTAGCCAGCTCCTATCTGCTAATCCTTCAGCTTAGGTTCAAATGCCATATTCTCAGGAAGGTCTTCCCTAACCAATACAGCCATATGCTTTCAAAGAAATCAAATTCCTCCATAGTACTTACCATGATTTAAATAGTAAGCTCATTTGGTAAATTATTCACTTCATATCCAGTTTACCACTGAACTATGAGCTCCAGGAGGTCTCAGGCATTTTTGCACTACTCACTACTATATATATATTATATAACACTTTGTATATATAATATATATTATATATTATATAACACACACACACACATATATATATATATATTATATAACACCTGCAGTAGTGTCAGGTATGTGGAAGATATTCAAAATATATCAGCTAAATGAAGAAATCATGCCGTAAATTGATTCTATCACTGCTATAATCTAAAGGCATGGGATAAGTCTTGGTTTTTTTAGTCACATAAAACGAATAAAAGAAAAATTGGACTCTGAAAAAATAGAATATAGAGTCATACTAACAATTTCACCTAGTTTACAGTCTTAAGAATTAAATCCTTTCAGGTATTTGGAATGACCCCTTATATAGACACCAAGCATACATCCATTCATTCAGTTTATTCATTAATATTAATTTGTTAATCACTCAGCCACTCCACACGGAATCTTTCATGCAGTCCAGATTCAATGCAGCACTGATTTTAGTTCATAAACAACTACAAAATATTTGTTTTAATAGCATCTTTTTTCCTGAAGATTTTAAACCATGCATTTCAGTTCTTATGAGCCTTGTGCAAATTCTTGACTTGCTGCTTTTACAAAAATAGCTCTATTCAGTCCAAAAGGTATATTACTCAGCATATCTACTTAGCTTTTATTTTCCCAACTTTTTCCTTTTTACTGCTCTTTATTTCAAGGTTTTATTTACCTATTATTCAAATGGACTTTTTATTACTATCTTCATAGCCTTAGATCTCTACTTGATGTTTTAAGAGAATTGCATCACTGGATAATAGTTAAATTCTTACCAATTTTTCTGCCTAATCTCAGTAAATCTGATGCCATTTTATAACTGCAATGTCTCATACCATTCAGGGCAGGTCAATGCATGAATGTCAGGTAAGGTCACTTGACTCAGACAAAATCCCCTACTCAGTCATACTCACCACCTGCAAAAAAGCCAACCATACACCTGGCCTGTTGGACATCTCCCTTATTACAGAGAACATACCAAAAGCCCATATTACCAAAGTTCTTTAAAATTTGCAAAATAATTTCATAAATGTATTATGTCATAACTTTTCATCTCCAATTCTTGTTGGATAATTCAATTGCATAATACAGTCATTTTAAAAAGAACTCCTGTATTTAAACATTAAGTCAAATCTTCCAAGGCTAAGAAATGATACACAGTCTCTTCATTTGCAAACATGTGGAAACTTGAGATTGACACACTTGAAACAAAAGTAGACTATTATTGAATTAAAGGGTATTGCACCTTTATGCAATGAAAGAAAATTGTGATATTTATATTTCAAGCCAAAGGTGATTGAAAAGGATGGATTTTTGTTTGGCTGCAATGAAGGGAAAGGCTAGAAAATGAGAATCTGATTGTCCCGACTGTGGTATTAGTCAAAGCTAACTTTCTTCAGTCATGTTTGTAATCTGCATGCAAAATTCTGGCCCACTGTCCTGCTTCCACATATGTATACCCCCCTAGCCTGGACCATGATATCAATTTTTAATATCTACCTTTAGTATATCAGTCCTAACTTTCACATTTGGTGCTTAATGCTCAGTGATACATTTAATGATTTGGAAAATTGCAATGTTGACAACATTTTCCCAGAAAGTAGCCCTGCCTTATCATTTATGGTAACTATTTTTTAAGTCATTTCAATATGCCCAGCACTGTGCAGGAACTCCTGGGTTATAGAGTAGTGGAGCTTACAGTTTTTAGGAGCTTACTGTTAATTCAAAGAGGCAATAATACAGACATAACATATTAGAAAAATAACAATCGATTAAAATATTTTGTTTTAAAATATATTGGAATTTCCCTTTCAAACTTTGTATCAGTCTTTACTACATGAAGGAAACAAATACTGTCACTTGTATTACATATGCACAACCTATGAAAATAATAGATTGGTCTGTTTAGTGCATGTATAGTAAGTGGAAGCCCAAAAATGCACATCTATGAAAATTAAATCTGGAAGTATATAAAGGTAAAAATTTACCTTGCAAAAAAGTAAAGTGGCACCTATGCCAACACTGGAAATACACTAAAGAAAATTAATCAACTATCAGTCATAAGACTGTAGGAAGGCTGACATATTCATGCTTCCTCTGTAAGATAAAATATAGAGATCTAGAGAAACAAAATTCTTTGGAGTAATCTTCTCACCTAGATATAAAGTACATAATTTTACTTAAAAGTAAGTTCAATGAGATACATTTTTAAAAATCAATGCCAGTAATATTTTTTTAAAATTGTTCCCATTAGGAAGGATGTTGAAGAGAAAACACTTATTCAAGGATGGCAACATTTTATTAACAGCAGTGAAAAAAGTAGTAGGTCATTTTTTAATCTGTTTAAGATATCTCAGGTGGAATATTCCTCCTTGAGTTTTGTATGCAGAAGCAATTTTTCCTGAGCAAAATCAAGCAAGGGACCATTTTGTGTAACTGAAGACAGCAGTAGTATCCTGTGAACATCAGACTTCCCAGTGCAGATGATTAAAACTGAGACAGCCAGAGAAGAAACATTCATTTCCAGCTCCATCATCTTATTTTGATGGGAAGGAGTAAAGATGTCAGGCCATTAGCAATGGATTTTAATCTGTTCATTTTCTACAAGGAAAATGAAGCAATTATTTTCACAGAAATGCATGAATTTGGAGCAATTACATATATTGTGAAACATGTTGTCACTATGGAATTTAGCTGAAGATAAGAAATTATACTGAAATAAATCAGCTCAGCTCACACACAGTAGCCCTGAGATGTTGGGAAAATTTATTAATCTTCTTTTTGGCTTAATGAATTTCATTTTCAGTACTTCCTAGCTCAAGTGTTCCCACTTTGTTTGGCATGTAACATTGATTTCTGATTGATTTTAAATGTATTGTGTAAGCAAAAAATTTAAGAGGAAATATGTTTAGAAAACTCTATTGGTCTAAAACTCTATTGGCTTACACTAAGTTGAAGTCATTTCTGCAGGGCCTCATGAAGTCTAAAGAATGTTCTGTTGCTCTCTGAAAAAAAAAAAGAAATAATCAATAAGTTCCCCTTAAATATATTTAATTATAGAGAACTTTGAATCACTGCTCCACAATATATGCATGAGGAATGATTTCTGATGATCAGAAACAACTGACTACATCTCTACTTATATCTAGCCAGAGTAATCAAGAAAGAGAAGGAAATTAAAGGAATACAAATAGGAAAAGAAAAAGTGAAATTCTCTCAAATTGCAGATGACATAATCCAATAATGAGGAGATCCAAAAACTTCACCAGAAGACATTTAAAATTGATAAACAAATTCAACAAAGTAACAGAATACATGATGAACCTACAAAAATCAATGAATTTCCTATACTCTAATAATGGATCTGCTGAGAAAGAAATCAAGAAAACAATTTTGTTCCCAAAAGTTCCTAAAATAATAAAACATTTGGGAATAAATCTAACATAAGGATAAGATAAGATCTCTATGATGAAAATTATAAAGCACTGAAAGAAGTTTAAAGAACTGAAAAGATGGAAAAACATCCCATGTTCTTAGATAGGCAGAATTAAAATTGCTAAAATGGCCACATTACCAAAAGTTATCTACAGATTCAATGAAATTTCCACCAAAATGTCAAATACACTCTACAAAAAACTAGAAAAAAATCCTAAAATTTATATGGGAGAATAAAAGAGCCAGAATAGCCAAAATAATACCAAGTAATCAGAGCACTGATAGAGGCATTACAATACTTGATCTTAAATTATATATGCTACAGAGTTACATCAACAAAAAATAGCATGGTATTGGCATCCAAACACACATGAAGTTTGACAGAATAGAATTGAAGACACAGAGACAAATATAGATACAGTCATCCATCTTTGACAAGAAGAAAAAGAAATGCATGAAGGAAAGATAACCTTTTAAACAAATGGTGCTGGCTAAAGTGGGTGTTGTTGCATAGGAAAATGAAAATTGACCCCTATCACTCACCTTGCACCAAAGTCAACTCAAAGTGAACAAAGGTCTAGAAATTATATCAGAAAAAAATGGAATTGCTGAAAGAAAATGTGGGGTTAACGTTCCAACATATTGGTGCAAGGATTGACTTTCTTAAAAGGATTTCTAAAGCACAAGAAATAAAACCAAGAATCAATAAGTGGGGTGGCATTAAATTAAAAGGCTTCTGCACAGCAAAGGAAATGATGGAAAGCCTGAAGAGGTAGCCCACAGAATGGGAGAAAATATTTGTCAGCTACCCTTTCAACAAGAGATTAATAACCAGAATGTGTGAAGAACTCAAAAATCTTAACACCAAAAAACTAATAACTCAATTAATAAGGGCAAATGACCTCAATAGTTCTCAAAAGAAGAAATGTAAATGGCCAACAATTATATAAAAATGAAAGTTCAACATCCTTAGCAATCAGAGAAATGCAAATCAAAACTACTTTGAGATTTTGCTTGCCCCAATTGGAATGACAGTCGTCAAGAATACAAATAACCATTTATGGCAAAGATATGGGAGAAATCTACACTCATACATTGTGGGTGTGGCTGCAAATTAATACAGACACTTTGGAAAGTAATATGGAGATCCCCCAAAAGACTAGAAATGGAACTGCAATATAACTCAGGTTTTCCATTCCTTCATATTTATCCAAAAGATGAAAATAAGCATACCATGCGATGAATACACATCAGGTTTATAGCAGTCAATTCACAGTAGCCAAGACCAATAGAGTAGGCGAATACAATTGAGAAGGAAGGAGGAGGGTGGGTGATGAGGAAGTACTAGGGAGTAAAACCAAATTATGATGTGTGCATATGTCAATATAACTACCACAACAAATGCACTAATTAAAATAATAATAATGATGATGATAGAAGGGAGATGAGTAGAGGAGAGCAACAGATTGGGAGGAGGCAGGAGGCAAGGGAAATGGAACATACTAGGGAATGAGTTTAATCAAATTGTGTTATGGTCATGTATGAATATGACATAATAAATCAATAATATGGATAATTATAATACACCAATAATCAATAACATAAGGAGATCAGAACATAACATATACAAGGTAAAGAGCACACAAAACACAAGGGAAAGCTTGCCATCTAGGAGCAAGGCTTTAGAGGGCGCCACGTTTGCCAACAACCTTGATGTGGGCTTCTGCTATCAGAGGAGTTAAAAACTGTTGAAGTCACCCAGGCTGCAGTTCTTTGAAATGGTAGCTCTTAGATAAATTAATATACATGCCAAGATATTTTATTTCAACTAATCAGTGAAATAAGGGGCTTTTGAAACTCCTTTTTTTTTGTTTTGGGGAAGTAGTTTAAGCCAAAAATAAGCAGAAAAGGAAGGAACCCCTGCGGGTCCATGCTTTTTTTTTTTTTCTTTTCACCATTGGGGAAAAATAAGTTTATTCCAATCTATGACTTACTGATCAATCATAATATCTATTCTTTGAAATACTTTTTTAAAAAAATAGAACAGATTTTAAAATAAGGTATGAAAGGTAAAAGAATGATTTTCAAATAGATAGCTGCAGTGTGATACGATCTATTAAACAATATATTCTTTTTTCCACTGATTTTAAAACTGTTTTTTTTTTTAAAGGCGGGTCCATGCTTTTTTGACTCAGTACCACACATCAACAAATATCATTGAGGAGGGCTTCTGAATACATGATTCAGACTAGGCAAAAGATTCTTAAGTTCATTAATGAATCAGCATCCTCATTGTTTTGTTATCTACTTTCTTCTCTATGCAATAGTAATACACATCTGCTCTAAGTAAAGAACATGGATTTGGGGAAGACCCTGGATCTGAACATTTGAATATGCTTATTATCTTCCCACATAAAACAGTTTAATGTGTCTCTGTCCACTGGGATACCTAATGTGGCTCTGAGTTCTATGTGGGAATCAGAGTCCTCAGTTAGTTTCCCTATTTGCTATTCCTGATCTTCAAAGGCCCTTTGAATTATATAATGCACAATAGAATATTCTCTTTGACATCAAAAACTTTGGTCTGTCAGTCAGTATTTTCAACCAAAATATGTCAAATCTCCTGAGTAAAGAACAATGGAAAAAATTAAAGAAGGAATCAAAGGATCAGATCCTAGTTTTCAAAGTTCCTAATCCAAACATAGTTCTGGAAGGACTCTTCACCAATAAGATAATGGTAAGTCAAAGCGAATCCAAAGATGGAAGTACATAAGGAAGAAAATACAAAAAGGTAGCTGCTCTTCCATCTACAACTACCAGAGAGAAGGAACAGGGAATAAAATGTTTGCATTTGACAATAAAAATGAAGGTGATGTGATGATAAAGTGGTTAAGGAGGGAAGGACAATTTGAAACAACAGCTTGTTAGTTACTTGAATAGCTCTGTAAAATAATTGGAAAATCAACATTTTAGAAAGTAAACTATCCAAATTTAGTGACTAAAATATTCCTGCTAAATGAAGCCCAGAAGGGGGATCATTTTTCCCTTATACCCAAATCCAACCTGTTCCAAGAAGGCAACTTACTTCTTAACAAGGGTCATCTCTATGTAGTGACCATGAGCGATGCTTTGGCAGTAAAGGCACCAGGCTGACTGCAGGATAGGAGAGTCTGGCTCTCACCCACAAGCCCAGCACCTCAGATCTTGCCAGCATGGATCATACCTTTTCACAAATATCAGATCTTAAGCCAAACAGTAAGACTAGAAAGGAGAACATTAACCCTCTCTCTGGGCTGTTTGCCTCTGCTTTGTGCTATTCTCTGCAGCATCTCAAGCAGCAATGGGAGGTCCAACTCTACCAGAGGCCTCTGCCCAAGACCAGACACCCTTCATTCCAGCCCACTTAAAGGGAAGTCTGACTGATGTACTGAAGAGGACTTGAGATGGGAAATCAAAGATTCTGAGCCATCATTGTACTTATCTTTGTTTCTTCCTCTGGATAACCATAGAAGGTGCAGGGAGGGATTGACTCATTGGCAGAAAGACATGCTAGTGAAACATATGGAATGGTACTGTCATAATGAACAACAGCATCACTGATCTGAGAAAAAGACCATATTAACTTGGGGAAAATTGATTTACATAATGCTTCAAAGAAAAAACAATTGTTATGTTTATGCTCATGCAGTAAATAATAAGAAACCTAAATAATAAGAGGAAAATAATTTGCATTTATGTCGTGCTTCCCAGTTATTATGAAGTCGTTGAATAACTCTGCTATGGAAGAGTTGTAATCTGTGTTTACAGGTGACAAAGCTGAAGTATAAAGACATGAAGTTGCTTGCCACAGGGTCCTCATATAATGACAACTTTTCAGATTTTTGATACTATGTTAAGAAGTACCATCCAATACAAATTTGTTTGCAACTCTATTGAAAAGAGTAATAAATACTCAAGATATAACTAATGTGTCCAAAAATATGTATATAAATAATGTTTATAAGTAAATAATCTGCCTCAAAATGAAAACTATTTCTCTTTGAAGAATATAAAGTATCCTTTCCTAGGTATGTATATTATTAATTTTCTATGTAAAAATATCTTTTCTAGATTATGAAAAAAAACCCCTCAGCCCTGTATATGACTAAATTAGTATAGAATGCAAGTTGGTGAAGTCAGTCAAAGAGATTTTTTTAATTGTGCAAAAAAAGGTTTTGGATTCTTTTCACTGTGTTCTGAGTGCTCCTGCACCCTGGATAGTAGGAGCCAGGGGAATGAAGAGTGACCTTCTTCAAAGTTTATTTTTTCTGACAAGGGTCTAGCATCACAGCAGATGTTAAAAGTAGCATTTAGAGTTCTGGAAACCAAATTTAATGGTACACTGCTACCACCATGAGTCACAATCAAATCTGGCAAGAAAATAACCTCTGGGGATAGAGAGAGAAGAGTGGGCACACAGACTCCCTTGGACAACTTTGAAAAGGAAATGGAAACAGTGAAGTAGAGAATGGGAATTTCCAAAATGTTACACACACACACACACACACA
>JAJEJO010051875.1:0-46373 GCA_020662805.1 Glaucomys volans
TGAGCTTGGTGCTTCACAGGTAGTTTCCTGTTAAATCTTTATAGCCACTGGATCATTATCATACCCATGAAAATGTTGAGGATGTGCAGTGTTAGAACCTTGCACATCTGCAAAGGTGGTTGGTGACAGAGCCAAGAGGTGAACTCAGGGAAGACTGACTCCAGAGCCCATGCTTGGTCTCCATACTAGTCTCAGCTGATGGACGAAACGGAGTCCACCTGTTTATGCGTGCGGTTGTAGTTTATCCTTTTTGAAACAGTTAAATCTATCTGGATTCTACTTTTGGTCCTTGACTATTTCCTCAATTCTATCCCAGGATCATTTAACTTTATAATTATGCAAGTCTATGACTGTCTGAAAGATACATTGCCTCATTCATTTAGTTGAAAGGCAGAAACAGAATCAATTTTTTAAAATACCATAGAAAACTAATTGGAAAATTTCATGAATCACCTGTATGAGAAATCAGTACCAGGAATCCAAGTACAGAGAACCCCAGACAATTTCCTTATTGAAGTGCTAATTAACTGCATATTCATCTTGAGTGAAAATACCTCTCTGACGATACATTGTATGACAAAGTGTGGAATGTGAGAACCATTTCAGTGACTTCTAAACAGTAGTTCCTCATTCTTGTGAGTTTGAAGATGATGTGTACACTTATTACTGAAAAGTGAGCCATTCCATCTTCTTCCCCTCGCTGGGTGAATTAAAGACAAAGTTCACATCTTCCTCTGTTAGTTGGTGCTTTATTTCTTTGAGCTGTCATTCATCACTTCTTTCCCCACTTTGTTCCAAGTCTAGCTGACCTAATGCAGTGGTTCCCCCATAGCTCATCGTTCTGCTGTAACAGCTGAAGGATTTGTTTGTGTTCTTTTGATCCCCATTTTTTCCTTAAGAGCTTCTGCCTCCTGCAAGAGTTATAACATCCTGCTATTGTTTGTTATAAATTTACATTCTGCTGGAGTTCTTTCCTCCATTAAAATTTTGTGAAAATCAGTATCCATTTCCAAGTAGCATAAAATATTACTATTTCCTTTATCTGATTCTTACTATCCTATACTTTTCCAAACTCAGACATACTTGCACACTGACTCAAATTTCTCTGTATCAGGAAAGAATTGGCTATATAAGTTTTAGAGCCCAGCACAAAATGAAGATGCAGGGCCATTTGTTCAAAAAAGCAGGAAAAAGTATGGTTTAAGATATTAGAATGTAAAGGTTTTCTGTTTCTTTTATGGTCTCCTTCAACTTTTCACAATGTTTTCTTTTTATTTGCTATTTAATGTCATTCTAAGTAAGTAAAAATTTGAAATTACTAGTATGACTTTTACTGTTCATCTTTACATTGTGCAATGCCAGTTTCAAAGGCAAATATCAGCACATTTAATTCCTATGTGGAGTCATTGAAGTTACATAATTCTTTAATTCACAGCATGGTATCTGATGGTGTCTCCAGTTGGCCAGAAGAGGCATTTACAAGTCAGACTGAGGAAAGTTGGGAGAGAGAAAAGAGTTCATCCAGCATGGAACAAACTGAGGGGATACCCCTAGAGCATAGGAATATTTGGGGGGTGAGTGCAGACCTTTACAAGTGCCCTGGACCCTACCACATGACACAATATTCACATTCACGTGCATTTCCTCAGGCTTGACTGCTGATGGATGCATCAAATGCCAGGTGGAGAGAACAATGGGGAAGTCAAGACAGCCAATTCCCCCTCCCACAGCCTTGACACCCAAACTCCTAGTGGAAAGTCAACCCCCAAAGCTATTGGCTAAAAGTCTCTAAGTATTTAGATTAGGGGTGAAGGAAAGGCTCATCTTTATTGAGTTATAGTCCCTGGCAGGCCACGAGTAGATGTACAGTCCTAGTCACATCTAGGAGTAGATGTCCTAGGCACTGCCAGCCTAGGACAGGATGGCCTTTATTATGTTTACCCCAAATCTTTGTAGGGTGTGGATGCCCCACTCTACTCCTCCTCCCACCTGCACCCAGGCCCTGCCTGGGGTTGGGGAGTGGCAGCAGTAGCTGGGCATGGGTGGGTATGGTGAGGTCAGAGAAGGCAGAGGGTGGTCAAGAACTCATCCCATGGAGTTGGAGAGAATGGGAAGGAGAACCTCTGGTGAGCAGAGGCTATTAGCCCTTCTATGAGTTCCACTATTGAAAGCACCAAGAAACCAATCCAGACATGAAAACTCACACAAGAGATTTTATTAGCAGACAAACAGAGTGTCTGCCCTTAAGGGCAAAAGAAAAGAGAAGAGTAAGAGAGTGAGTGAGTGAGTGAGAGAGAGAGAAAAGAGAGAAAATGGCAGGGGAATTACCCTTATGTAGTGAAAGCCCTTGAGCTAATTGGACCAATGACTGACAAGAAAGTTAACAATCTAGATTACAAAATGGTGTGTGGGGAGGGGGCAGAATCAGGGCAGAAATAGCTGCAGCTATTGTTCCTTTCATTCCCCTGTTTTTGTTTTTATAAGAAGATTCCTTTTGACCTATGGGTGAAGATTCATCTTCAGGGACTGCTTCCTGCTGGACATGGGTGTAGAACTAATTCAGGGGAAGGAGATGTCATTGCAGTAGGTGGGGGTTGGGTGCTGGATAGTTCCCCTAGGGAGTGCACTTGTACCCAGGCTCTGATTCAGCCTTTACAAGGTCCTGATAGTCCTGAAATACAAGCTGCACAGATCTATTGGGGAAAAAATCCAATAGTTAGAAAAATAGTAGACAGAGCAAATGGCAGGAGAGGCAAGTATGTAGCTGGCAGTCCAGTCCTCATGGCTGGGTGTGGTTTTCTGGTGCTTTGGTGTTCTGGTCCTTGGCTCCAGAACTGGAAGAAGGGTGGAGGGCTTGATGGCCTTTAGCCTGAGGTGGAGAGGTCCCACTGGTGTGGTTGAGTCTTGGTTGGAAGAAGCCTGAGGGTTAGAAGCTGGGGAGGAGTTTGTGGATTGAGAGTAGAGTTTAACCCAAGAAGTGTGTAGCCATCCCATAAACCTTGCACCTTGACAGCCATTGGCATAACTAGGATCACCGTATGGGGTCCCTTCCATTCGAAAGATAGAGGGGCTATAGCCTCTTGAGGAGGAGAGGTAAGAATTTGGTCTCCATTTGAAGAGGTTGAGCCAGGGGGGCCAGACAAGGGTCTAGGCAGGCAGAAGTCAGCGTAACCCCATAGGAATACCTGAATGTTGTTTAGAAGAGGAATGAACATATGAGAAGGAAGAGGGGAAGGAAGGGGCAATAAACCAGTAGGAAGGATGGGATGACCATACATCAGCTCAAAAGGGGAGATACTGGAAGGTTTCTTTGGGAGTGAGTGAAGATGCAGAAGAGCAAGAGGCAGGACTTTAACCCAATCAAGGTGAAGTTCTAAAGAAAGTTTGGTTAAAACACTTTTTAAGAGTTGGTTTGTTCGTTCTACTTTACCCCATGACTTTGGGTGAAAGAAAATGTGGAAATGCCGAGGGACTCCAAAGTCTTGGCAAGTTTTTGGGAAATGAATTCAGGCCCTTTATCTGACTGGAAGGAGGTAGGCACTCCAAAGCAAGGAATGATTTCATGAAGGATGAAGGTAGAGACAGTTAGAGCCCATTTGTTGGAGGTGGGGATGGCTTCAACCCATTCCTAGAAGGTGTCTACCATGACCAAAAGGTATTTAGATTTTCTTACTGTGGGCATGTGAGTGAAATCAAGTTGCCAGTCTACCCCTGGAATAGCACCACAGGCCTGGTGAGTTGGAAAAGTGAGGGTCTGATGGCTGTAGGATTGGTTTGTAGGCAAATTTCACATGTGGAGGAGAGTTTTTTCAGAAATGAGATGTCAGAGGAGGATAGTTGCAAATGAGTCTTAGTGAATTGTGAGAGCAAAGAAAAGTTGGGGTGAAATAGATGGTGGAGGTAGGAAAGTATGTCCCTGTTGGGAGGCTGTGGAGGTAAGGGATCATGGAGAGCCATCATGGGGACTAGTGTGAATGATAGGGCCACTCTTCTAGCCTCCACATCTGCCTTGTTGTTCCCTGAAGAGATGAATGATTGATCTGCCTGATGGGCTTGGCAACGCACAAGGCCTAAGGTTGCTGGGAGTCGAAGAGCCTCATGGAGGTTTAGGATTTAACTAGATTTGGTGATGGAGTTCCCTTTTGTGGTAAGAAGGCCCCTCTCTTTCCAAATAGCAGCATGGGAAAGGATAATGTGAAAAGCATATTTAGAGTCAGTGAGGGATTCTCACAGGGAGGGCAATTAGTTCCACCTGTTGGTTGGTGGTGTTGTTAGGAAGTGATCCTGACTATACACCCTTTTCCAGAGAAACAATGGCATATCCAACCTGTTGGATCCCATCATGGAGAAAAGAGCTCCCATCAGTGAACCTTATGAAAGTAGGGTTGTGTAAGTCCCCCTTCTGAACATTGGAGGGGCAGGGAAGTAACTCTTCCAGAATCTCAAGGCAGCTATGGGTTGCTGAAGCATGTATGTTGGAAGGCAGGGGTAAGAGAGTGTGGTTGGATTTAAAGGAGGTCATGTCTTAAAGGAAATGGAAGAGTCCTCAATAACAGCAGTTTGCAAAGCTAACACCCAACAGTGCGGTAGAGTTTGCAGACCCTTATAAGTAAGAAGCCTGGACAGATGAGGTGAGAGCACTTCAGTGGGAGCCTCAAAGGAAAGTTTTTTTGATTCCTGGGTTAAGACAAATACTGCAGCCAATACCCTAAGACATGTTGCCCAGCCTATTACAGTGGGGTCTCGCCTTTTTGATAGTTATGCCACTGGGTCAAAGGTAGGACTGAACATGTGTCCTAAGACCCCAAGAGCAAACCCACTTTTCTCAGCAACAAACAGACATAGAAGGGTCTGCTGATGTCAGGGAGGTGCAGGGCTGGGGCTTGAAGAAGGCTTTCCTTAGGGTCTGAAAATGGGCTTCCACCAGGTTGAGAAGAGGTTCAATGGGAGTGCCCTTTGCAGTTTCATACAAGGGGGCTGCCAGGATGGAAAAATTTGGGATCCAGGATCATAAATAACCTGTTAGCCCTAAAAAGGAAAGGATTACTTCCTTGGTAGATGGAGTGGGCTTGTTCTGTAACAATGCTTTCCTCTCTACGGTGATGGCTTTAAATTCAGGTGAAAGGCTGATTCGTAAGTAAATAACCTAAGACTGGGAAAGCTGTACCTTTTCTGGAGAGATCCTATACCCTCGTCAGCCAGAAAATTTAGAAGCTTAATAGTATCTCCTCGGGAGTCCTCGAGAGAGGGACTACATAGAAGATCATCAATATACTGTAAGAGAGAAGAGGAAATGAAAGTAAGAGAGGCAAGATCATGGGACAGTGTTTAGCCAAACAGGTGAGGGCTGTCCCAAAATCCCTGTGGGAGTATTGTCCAGGTCAGCTGAGAAGAAACTTGAGTGAGAGGGTCAGTCCAGGTGAAAGCAAAGAGATCCTGTGAGTCAGGATGGAGGGGGACAGTGAAAAAGGCGTCCTTCAAATCCAACGCAGAAAAGTACGTGGTGCAGGAGGGGATAGAGGAAGCAAGGTGTAGGGATTGGGCACAATGGGGAAGATGGGGACAACTGCTGAATTGATGTGGGGAAATCTTGCACCAAATGGTAAGATCCATTAGGCTTTTTAACAGCCAGGATGGGAGTGTTATAAGGTGAGGTGGTGGGGTGCAGGAAGCCTTTCTGCCTTAAATTCTGGATGACTGGTTGAAGCCCTAAGAGGCTCCTTTGGGAAAGGGGAGATTGGGCCTGAGCTGGGTAGGATGTCAGATCCTTCAGGCAAATGAGTACAGGAAAGCATGTAGGTACAGAGGGTGTGTGGGTATCCCATACCTGGGGGTCAACAAGGGAGGGAGGAAGGAGATATGAAGACTCAGATTGAGTGGTATGTTCCTACAAGTCATGAGAAGAGGAATAGCAGGAGTCTTGGCAGAGGCACATAGTGTGTGAGAAGGACACAGAGGCACCCAATTTGGCTAGGATGTCCCTTCCCAGGAGGGAAATGGGACACATAGAAATTATCAAAAAAGAATGAATGAAGAAAATTTGTCTGATATGCCAACTAATTGGAGGGGTTTGTAGTGAGTGGTATGGTTTTCCCTCTACCCTGACAATAGAGGACTTGGCAGGGGATGTGGGTCCCCCAAACTCCTGCAGCTCTGAAAAGGTGGCTACAATATCTATAAGGAAAGGGAGCTGCCTGTCTGCCACCGTAAGGGTCCCCTAAGGCTCCTAAGCGGTGATGATCACTGGGTGTAGAAATCCCAGGCCTCTTTAGTCATCCCTTGCCAATACCAGTAAGTCACTGGGGGAAGGGGGTGAGGGTGACCTGGCACTTCTCTGAGCACCAGGGCAATCCACTGCCCAATGTCATAGTTGATTGCATTTTGGACAAGGATCTGGGGGCTGCTGGGGTTGGGGCAGACTTGTGCTAAATGGCCCTCTTTTTTGCACTTAAGGCATGTGCCTGGAAGTCTTCTGGGAGCTAGGGAGCCCCTAGTAGTGGTTAGCTAGGCAGGTCTAGTTGGCTGAAAAGGCTTTGGCTAGCATTAGGTATTTTAATTTTTGTCTTTTTTCTTCCCTTCCATTATACACTTTGAATGCCACAGCTAGAACTTCTGGCTGTGGGGTGAGGGGCCCCCTGACCAACTGCCTCAATTTAGCCTTTATGTCTGGGTAACTTTGAGAAAAAAAAAAATAAGTCATGGGTAGTTGTCATCCCTCAGAGTTTTAGAGTCCTGGCTGGTATATTTCAGCATCTATGAGGTGACTCAGAAAGGCAGATGGGTTTTCAGTTTTGTCCTGTATTACTTCCTGAAGTTTATCATAGTTAATAGGTTTAATGGTGACCTTTTGGAGACCTGCAAGGACATAAGTTTGGAACTCGTCCCACCACAGACACCTGATCCCTGTGTTATAGTCCCACTGAGGCTCCCTATCTGGGTAACTTCAGCCCCAATGGGATGGGTTGGAGTTGTCTGGTGAACTTCATCTGCATAATTGTGCGCCTGTTCCCACACTCCCCTGAGCCCCTCAGGGATCAAGGTGTTCGACATGATCTTATAAATTTCATGCCAGGTAAGATCATAAGACTGAGAAAGATACTGAAATTCCTTGATATAGTTCATGGAATTGGACGTGAAGGAGCCTAGCTGCTTCTCTATCTGGGAAAGATCAGAAAGTGAGAAGGGAACATGGATTCTGATCACTCCTTCCACACCAGCCACTTCCCATAGCAGGGCTATGGGAAGGTGCCATTGATGGACCACCTAGATTGATTATCCAAATAATACAGGCCAAATATCATTACGGCAAGCAAATAAGTTTTGATGGCTCTAGGTCAGGGATCAGGTAAAGGGATTTAAGATTTTCTAGTAAACATCCCAAGGGTCAATCTGCTGGAATGGAAAGCCTAGATCCCATGGTGGAGACTGAGAAACAGTCAAGTCAGTGTCCAACAGACTAGTTGGCTAGAGACAAGGAGACAGCACAATGAGGGGAGTTGTCACCCCTGTGAGCATTTGCCAGGCAAAAGCTGGAGGGTTGAGGACCTGATGTCAGGATTTTCGACAGAGAAAGTAAAGAGGAGCCTCAACCCAGAGAGAGAATAAAGATCCACCAGAGAGAGAATAATGGTCCACCATAAAGATCGGGGACTCACCTGTCAGATAAGGTCAACTAAGGGGGCCAGCCATAACTGTAAAAGAATTGGCTGGGGGAACCCCCCCTCCTCAACTGCCTTGAGGGTGTCAGACGATCAACGGTCACATCTCAGGTCAGTGGAGGAGTGTTTAAGTTGACCTAGGGGAAAACTCACTAATCTGAAGGCCGGTAGTGGATGTGGAACCGAGTGTCTGGGTGAATGGAAGGTGAGACCAGCATCCAGGGGTTCTGGGGCGTCAGATGGGATTCCCCTCACCTAAGTGGTGGTAGAAGAGCCCGTCCGAGTCATGGCACCAATGAAAGCACCCAGAAACCACTCCAGATGCGGGAACTCACACAGGAGATTTTATTAGCAGATGAACATTAGGGTCTATCCTTAAGGGTGAAAGAGGAAGAGGGAGAGAGTGAGAGTGTGCGTGAGAGAGAGAAAAGAGAGAAAATGGCAGGGGAATTACCCTTATGTAGTGAAAGCCCGTGGGCTAATTGGACCAATGACTGACAAGAAAGTTAACAATCTAGATTACAAAATGGTGTGTGGGGAGAGGGCAGAATCAGGGGAGAAATAGCTGCAGGCGTGTTCCTTTCAACTTTCACATTGACTTCATGTACAAAACACAAATTCAAAGATAACATTATTAAGATATAATCTTAATTATTAACATTATTAAGATGTGGTGCACATCTGTGATCCCAGTTACTCTGGGGAGACTGAGGCAGAAGAGTGCAAGTTTAAGACCAGACTGGCCAACTTAGTGAGACCCTGTTTCAAAACGAAAAATAAAAAGGATGGGGATGTAACTCATTGGTAAAACACACTTGTGTTCAGTCCCCAAGTATAAAAAAAAGAATTTCAAGAAGTTAACTGTAGAGGATTAAAACCCATGTGTAGGGCCTTCAATGTGGGGTTTTGTGGAAATGCAGTGTTTACATGGCCATTAAGCCTACCCTGCCCAGGAATAGTATGCGGGTGTTAGTATTTGACATATAAGCAGATAGGTATAACCAAACAACACAGTTTTTAAAATAAAATAATGAGAAGATAAGTTTTTACAATTTGCTATGACTCATACATGAAAAATTTAAAATATCTATTTTATTTTTTAAGATACAAGAAACATCATTCATAAATATAAAAAAAATTATTATGGAAATATAATTTTACTCAATCAAACCACATCCAAGCCTGTTGGTTAATAAAATGAACAGTAATATTAATTGCACATACCTTATTTATAGATATTGTGTAAGGCATTCAATATGAATGTACTTTATAGGAATTATCTAATCCCTATAATATGAAGTAAAAATTTTAGCCCCAATTTACACATGAATAACCTGACATAGGGAAGTAAATTTGCTTAAGGCCTGGAAAGAAAATAATGGTCTACCATGACCAGAATTTATTATAATAATGTAGAACAATATTATAATATTAGGAGTTCTGTAAAGATGATACATTGCATTTGGGGAGCAAACAGGAAAGATAATGTAATCATGCCTGTGGAGGCTAAAAAGGCTTTTGAGACTATTTAGTACTTATTCCATTTTCCAGATCCTTCTGAATTTAGGAAATAAGAGATAATTTCTTAAACATGATGAAGTATTTGTCTTGAATCAACAGTAAAATATTAAATTGAAACATTAAAAATAATCCTATTATAATAGGATTTTAAAAGATTTATGCTGTCTCTACTAGTATTTTACATTGTTCTGGAAGATATGACCAATTCAATAATACAAGAAATAGAAATAAGAGCAATAATATAGATACGACAAAGACACGTTTACCATGACTTTCATGTAATATGAATGTCCACCAGAAAACTCAAGGGAGTATCAAAAAACTGTTGGAACTACCAAGAGTTCAGCTAAGTGGCTGCATAAATAAAATCAATTGCTTTTCTATATATCAATAGTAGTCAGAAAATTTAATGTGAAAACTTCCCGTTCTTAAGAGCAGCAGCATGTGTGACCTGAGAGAGACTTTCTAGGAAGTAGGTGTGACCTGGATAATGAAAGTCATAAATCTTGGTTTGAGACTAAATAACCGAACTGGAATAATCGTTCTTGCATGGGATAAAATATTACAAAGGTGTTGTGATGGTTAATGTAATGTGTAGACTGGACCACTTAGTGACCAGATACTTAGTTAGGCACTGTGGGGGGTGTTTCTGTGATGTTTTTGAATGAGATTAACATTAAAATCAGGGGTCTGGGTAAAGCAGTCTTTGCTAATGGGAATGGGTCATATCCACTCATTTGAAAACCAAAAGAGCACAAAGGCTCTCTTCTTAGGAAGAGAGAATTGCTCGGGCCCAGGTGTTGCACACTGAAACACTGACTTTGCCTGGGTCATGAGGCCTGTCATAGGCCTTTGGACTAAATAAACCATTAACTCTCCTGCTTCTCAGCCTTTGAGCTAAGATTGAAATGAACAATCACCTCTTCCAGGTCTCCAATTTGCCAACTCACCCTGAACATCTTGGGATTTGTTGATCCCCACAATCATGAGGCAATTCCTTATAATAATAAAAACAAATTAAAAAATGAAAGAAAGAAAAAGAGACTTTTTCTTTTTTTAAAATAACTCTATGGATATCCTTCTGACTCTGTTTCTAAGGAGAACCCTGAGTAATACAGGTGTCAATTCTTTCTAAATTAATTTATAATTTTAAAGTGATTCCAATAAAAAATTTGGAGGAGTTATGATTGAAAGACCCCAACTCTATGTCCACCTCCCCCCATAGGAAGGGAACAAATTCCGGGAACTACAAACCCATGACATAGGTCACTCTACCCAACCCCAACCCCCCTAGGGAGGTTTCGGGATCTGGTCTCGGGAACTGGTTTTAGGAACTGGTTTCGGGAGCCGCCCGGAGGTTGATAAACTTAAACTGATAAACAGGTTAAGAAACCACAGGACAATTGAAAAAGTATAGGTCACCTTGTCCTAGCAAAAATCGTGGTTGTTCCGGGAGTTAAAATGTACACCTATGTGCTGTATTCAAAATATCCAATAAGAAACCTGCCCTTTTACCCTATAAAAACCCTGTACCCCAAAGCCCGGTGTGCCAGTTCACCGAAGCTCCGGCTGAGGTTTTTCTGAGCACCCGCAGGCGCCTGTGTACTAATAAACAGCCTCGTGTTTTTGCAGCCAGCAGTGTCTTCGCGTGATCTTCCTTGGACAGGGGGACTGAGGGTCTTTCAATGATGATTCTAAATGTTCATCAGAAAATATGAAGAAGCAAAATAATTAAGAATTTTTTTTTAAAAAAAGAGGAATTGAGGTATGGCTATTGAAGGGGAAGACAGACTAGTCTTATGGATTATGAAAACAGTAATTAAAATAATGAGGTTATAATGGATAGCAAAACAGTGCAAAGGAAGAGAACAGTTTATTTATTTACTTTTTACTTGCCCTCCTTTTGAGATTAGTACAGGGTGAATATCCCCTATCTGAAAAGCTTAGAACTGAAATGGTTTGATTTCTGATGTTTTAAAATCTTGGAATATATACACGTATATGGTGAGATATCTTGGGGATGAGACCCAACACCAAACACAAAACTCATTCAGGCTTCACATACACCTCATTCACCCAGCCTGTAACTTATACAATATTTTTGGTTTGCACATGAGGTTTAACTGCAACCCATCATCTGAAGACAGTTTTCCATTTGTGGTGTCAGGCTGATGCTCAAAAAGTTCTGGATTTGGGAGCACTTCAGATTTCAATTTTTTTTTTTTTTTTTTTTGTATTAGGGATGCCCAGCTTGCTTCTTGAAATAGTTTTAAGTATGTAAAAATATTTGAAATATAATTTGCATTACATTAGGTGGCAAAGGAAAAGGATTATTCTGTAAAAAGTATTGGATAAAGTGGTTAGATATTTGTGGGTAAACTGGAGTTAGGTCCTTATTTTTTAACATGTAACAGAAATAATCCCTGGTGGATGTTTTATTAAAACACATAGAAAATATAAACTCTAAAAATAATGATAGGATATTAAATTGGGAGAGATATTTCTAAGCTTAAAAGTGATAGAAGAAATGGCAAATAAAAGATTTCTTCCAAATACATAAAAATTAGAATATTTGAAATATATATATATATATAGAATATTTGAGAATTATCATACACACACACATATAAACTCAAACAATACATGGAAGAATAGTTACAACTTAAATGAAAGTTAAATCATCTATATATTTATAAAATAGAGATTGAGTAGATTAAGAAAAAAAGGACATGAACCTTAATATTTGTGACATACGACATGAATATGCAGTCCATAACAAAAATCTCAATGGCAAGCAAATAAAATGCCATTAACAAAGAAACTTTTAACTTCTGGTAATGGCGGAACAACTTGATTGAAATAACCCTTCTATAGAAACAGTTACATGGTGCACAGAGCCAGAACATATGGGTTCAGGAATAAAGGGCAGAAAGTGAGAAAGACTTCTCTATTATGCCTGTCTTCATCTGTTGTTGGTGCTGTAACAAAATACTTTACACTGGGAAATTTGTAAGCAACAGAAATTTATTTCTCACAGTTCCAGAGGCTGAAAAGTCTAAGATTGAGGTGTTTAAAATGTTTAGTATCTGATGAGGATTTTGTTTTTTGTTTCCAAAATGGTGCCCTTTTGCTGTGCCCTCATGTGGCAGATGGGGTGTGCAACTCCCGTGCACCTCTTTTATAAGGGCACAATTCTCACTCATGAAAGCACCATCCTTATGATTTCATCATTTTCTAAAGGCCCCGTCTCTGAATATTATCACAGTGGCAATGAAGTTTCAAGATAAGAATTTGAGGGCGGGGGAAGCATCAACATTCAGTCATCGCAGTACTGAGGAATTACTTGTAGAATATTTGCTTCTTGTTCTGGCATTTTTGAGTTCTGTCATTTGAAGTCTTACCCCTCAAAAGGAAGCATGGTTCCACTATGTGACGCATCAATGGTTCTACCAAGCTGGAGAAAAGAGAGAGTCCCATTTGGTTATTTTGGATTTCTTAGGCTACTGAAAAAAACATGTGGGAAAGGTGGGTTGCTCTTAAAGGGGGAAAGTGATCCCTATTACCAAGAGGAAACTGGATTGGTGCTATACATTATGGGAAAGGAAGACTGTGTATCCAGGAGACTGGGGGGTATTTGTTAGTACTCTATACCCAATAGGAAAGGTTAAGGAAAACTACATGAAAATTGAGAACTCAGAGACTTCAGGAATGTAGGTTTGAATTGTTCTACCAGGTAAAGAATTCTCAACTGAGGTTCTGGCTGAAGGTGGGGAAAATGAATGGGTAATGAAAGGAATAAACCATAGTAAAGTTAGGGTTTTCTGACCAACCACAGAAGAAAGGGCTATAGTTGCTTTGCTTTCTTTTTGCTTCTCTTACGATTGTGCTTGCATGCATGAGCTGATGTCTTCCTCTTCTCTCTCCTTTCCTTCTAAGTAATTAATATGCAAGTTGCTAGAAGTTAATTTCACAATTTAGTTTTTAGGAACAGATTATTCATTGAAACTGTGATGGATTCTGAGGAGCAATCAATACAGCAACAATTATGTATACAGTGATAGGTGGTACATCTTCTCTTTTTGAGAAGCCAGTGAGTGTCCTATTAGGTAAAATAGGTTCATTGTGGCCTGGCATTCAGGAGTATATAAAGGGTATACCCAGAAGCTGAGTGGTCAGTGGTGTAGACCATGCTGTTTATTATTTCCTTTTAACACCAAATTCACCCTTTTTGCTTACACGTAAGCATGAAGTTATATTTTGTAAATATTTTTCCATTGCTAGCCAGCCTGGTGTTAAACCTTGAAAGTACAAAGTTCTGGAGGAACAAGGAAGGAGGAAGGGATTTCCTTTTCCTGATTCTGGTATGATTCAATCTCTAGGCTCTTGTAGAGTGTCCCCTGCCCTTGGTTTGGTCCTTGTGTGGATTCTCCAGTGCTAGGTTCTTACAGTTTACAGTTTTTCCATGCGAGTGTTCCATGGGCCTGTGCTCCCAAGGTCTTTATTCCTCAATTTCTCTTTAGCCTGAGAATCCCACAGGCAAGTGTGGCAGGCTCCTGCAGAGGGTCACTTCTCCAGATCCCGATTCCAGCAGTGTCCAGCCACCAGCAGGTCCCCTTGCAGCTAGTGAGTTCTGAGATTGAGGACTTTGGTGACAGGTTCTGCTTCCATATGATGGCTTCCTGGCATTCCAGAGACTACCAGCAATCCCACTTATGCGGCATCTCAGTGACTTCCTTATTACCCAATGAAGGAAAGCTGTGGACTTTCCAAACAAATCTGGATCCCAGCAGAGTAGGGCAAGAACTCTACCTTGGGAGCTCTCTTTCAGTCCCAGTGGAAACAGTTGCTCCTGATATCCACTACTTCTTTTGTTAGAGTTCCCTTTAACTCTCACTAGTCAGTTCACCATTATTCCAATAGTTATTTACGCTAAACTTCCCTTATTTAAATCAATTTGTTTTTTTGTCTCCTAACTAGACCCCATCTAATATATGTACTAATACTCCTTGCCTTGTTATCTACTTTGTCTGAGGTCAGTAAAACCAGTCTTGTTCCCTATTGTTAGTGTTTTTTTTCTTTATCATTTTGTGTGCACCGTATATAAAGCACTTCTTTTCTAGATGGCAAATAATATTGATTTAAATATCAGTCTAATAATATTTGACTTTTAATTGGACTATTTCATGAACTTACATTTAATGTATTAGTTTTTCATTATTATAATAAAATATCTGAAGTTGGCAACTTTATAAGGAAATGTTCATTTAACTGACAGTTCTGGGGTTCAAGGCCATGGTGCAAGCATCAGGTTGGCTCTGGTGAAAGCCTCATGGTGGATAAGCAGGAGTGTATGTAGCAGGAAGAGATCACATTACTAGACAGGAAGTGTGACTCAGGGTTCAGGTTCCCTCCTTTGTAATAAACTGCACTACCAAAAGCTCACTGTGAGAGACTAGCATTCCATTCTGAAGGCTGACCCACAATGACCTGAGGACCTCTCACCAGGCTCCATTTCTTAAAGGTCCATAATCTCCAACTCTGCTACATTGGGAAGCTAGCATCCAACACACGAATCCTTGGGAGACAAACCACATCCAAACCACAGTATATAATTATTAACTTTATGGGATTTATGTTATTACTTCATTATTTTCTTCTATTTGTCATCCTGTGTGTGTGTGTGTGTGTGTGTGTGTGTGTGTTTGTGCTTTCTTTTTCCCCCCCCCTCTTGTTTTCCCTTTTCCACATTATGGGTGCACCAATTTTTTATTATTGCATTTTATCTAATCTATGGTTCTATGGGTCACATTATAGATTAACTGAATTAATATAATACCATTTCACCTATCATGTAAAAATCTTAGGAGAGTATACTTCCACTTACTCCTTTCTGTCTTTTATAATATTTAGTCAGGTTTTTTTTTTTTGCTGCTGTAGCTGAAAAACCTGACAAGAACAATTTTAAAGAAGGAAAGTTTATTTTGGGGTTAATGGTTTCAGAGGTCTTTGTCCAAGGCTCCATTCCTTGGGGCTTGAGGTAGAGCAGAACATTGTGGCAGAAGAGGGAGAAAAGTGGCTCAGGATATGATGGGGGGAGGGGAGGAGGGATATATATATATATATATCCCTCCTATATATAGAGAGAGAGATATATAGATATATAGATAGAGATCGATCTATCTATCATCTATCTATCTATCTATCTATCTATCTATCTATCTATCTATGGAGAGAGAAAGAGAGAGAGACCCCCACACACAAGTGCTAGCTCTCTTTACCAGGACAAAATATAAACTGTAAAGGCATGCCCCCAGGGACCCACCTCCTCCAGCCACACCCTACCTACTTACAGTTACCACCAAGTTAATTCCTTTCAGGGGATTAATGCACTGATTTGGTTAAACATCATATAACCCAATCATTCATCGCTAAACTTTCCTGCATTGTCTCCCACATAAGCTTTTGGAGGACATCTAATATCTAAACCATAACAGATATTATCAAAGATTTTAGTGATAAACTCAACAATGCATTATGTATGCTTTAAACAGTCGACTGCCTTTTTATACATGTAGCCCATTATGTCCCAGTATCCTAGGTATCACATTTGCCTAGCGTCCTATTCATAGGATGACTTACATATGTAAGATACTATATTGTCCCAATGTTCTTTTAAAAGGACAACCTGTATTTTCATTCTTAATGATAACAAGATATGTAAGCTCCTGATTATGATTTTCAAAGTATTTTAATACATGTGTGTCAATTTTGCTGAAATATTCATACTTGAAACTTGGGACTTGATGGGTTAAAAAGAAAAATTTTTATATTTACTAGATATTTAGTATTTATGGTAAACTTTAGGTTTTCTAGTCGGCTTGATTTTCCACCTGCCTGAAAGACTTCCTTTGACTTTTTTGTGTGGAGCAGATGTGTTGGTCACATTTTCTCTGTAGCATCTTTATCTTTGCACTGCCAATATTATAAAAGGTTATTTTGGGGGGTCAAATATTCTAGGTTGACACTTCTTTTCTTTCTACACCTTATAGATATTTGATTGATATCTTCTATCCTCTGTTGTTACTGACGAGGCAATTATTCTTATCATTACCTACTCACTGTTTTCAGGCTGCTTTCAAGATAGAACAATTTTTCTGGTATTCCAGCAATGTGGGAAATTCTGGTTTGTATATTTCTTTAAATTTGGAAAACAAAATTGGACATTACTTTTTTTCTTTTGCTGTACTCTTCCTTCCTTCTTAATCTCCAGCTGCACTTATGGTGGATGGCTGTACATGATCACAGTCACTGAAGTGTTTCTCTTTTGAATCAGATATTTTTTATCTTTTTAATCAGTATTTTTTGGGGGTAGTTTGTATTTTCTTGTCTGCAAGTCTATCTTCTGTCTCCGGTCTTATTAAGTCCATACAATTTTTATTTCAAAAACTGTTCTTTTCAATAATAGAATTTTTCATTTGGTTTTTACGGTTTTCACCTGTTTATAATTCTTTTTTCTCACTATGTCCATCGTTTCATTTAAACCCTTGAACATACTTATGTGCTAAGCCAAATATCTAGGCCACTTCTGGGCCTGTTTCTTTGGATTGCTTATTTTCTCTGGTTAAGGGTCACATTTTCCTGTTTTTTAGAAAATATAATACTTGCTTACTTTGTGGATACTGTATTATTGAGTAGGGATTTTGTTTTCTTCTAGAGTTTGGTCCTGGTAGGCAGCATGATCCTGTTAAAGATTAATTTTAGGATGGGTCTAGAGTTGCCCTACTATTGAGCTAGAGCATTTACCTTTATATCTAAGGTGTGATTTTAATTTAATTCTTGGATTGTTCAGTGACACCTTTACATTCTGGCTGATTTGAATTCCATGGTATCTTGCCAGTACTTTGTGATGTCCAATAACTATTTTCTGCTATGCCTCATGGAGTCTTGCCCTGCTTATGTGCAGCTTAGTATTCAAAGATTTACAAGAGTACCTCAGTATTTCCAGTGTTTCTCCTTTGCACAGCTTCCCTGGTCTGTACCCTCTCCCACACATTTTAGCTACCTGACTTAGCCTTAGCTTTGGTCTAGTTTCTGCCATCCCATGAAACTTCAGCCTGTTTGGACTCTAATTCCTTGTAATATAGTGTAGAATATACTCCAAGGCAGAAAAACAAAATGAATGTATGTATAGGTCACGGTTTTCCCTTCTCTAAAGCAAGAATCAAAGCCCCAAATTGTAGCACAATTTCGTATTACTTTTGGTGGAATGATATGTCTAATACCAGTTACTCAGTAATGGTTGTAACCTAATCTCTCCACTGAGATTTTAATTTCAATGAACTACTTATTTCTAGAAATCCCATCTAATAAGTGTATCTGTTTAATCTCAGTTTTTCATATAGCCATTTTTGCAATTACATAGTTCTATTTCATACACAACTCTTTTCCTGTATTTAGTTCCAGTATTTGCATTCTTGGCATCTAAAATTTATTGTTGCTGTTGATTCTGATTTATAGTGACCTGCATTTTCTGTATCCAGTAGTCTTTCTTTAAAAGGAGATACTTATCATCTGTGAGTCTTATGGGATGGTTTTCTCTGCTTCAGCTGGTTATATGTGTATACTCATCTCGGGATCTTTCAGTCTCCTTTAACAGCTTTAACTCAGAAGCAGGAGTCTCATATTTATAAGTACTATTCCTTATTGTTATTTCAAAGATCAATATGCTCACACATTGTTAGCATAGAACTCTGGCTTCAGGACAATCCAACTCACTATTCTAGTTCTAACCACCAGTGAACTAGTTGCTGTGGCTGGGGAGCCTCACCTATTTGGAGCTCAGCTCTTGAATTTTTAAAAATTTATTTTCTGTTTTTTAATTCTGAAGGCTGAAATCCGTGAAATCTAGAAATGCTTGAATGTATGTTTTATTTGGAGTCTAATGGCTGTGGAATAAAAATTAACCCAGCATCTAAAAATCTCATATTTAGGAACAAAACCACATGTATTAATTGTATAATCAGGCAAATGACAAAAATAAAAGACAACAAATATCTTTATCTGAATGACTAGCATACATATTTAGGTGGTAATGTAGCACCATGAGAAACTGAGTGGTTACTTTAATCTATTATTATTTTCCTGTTGCTTAATTTATTTCTCAGTCCAAAGACTAGTTAAAGGATACTTTCCATGGACTGAATCTTTGTAAATTTTAGAAAAACATATTTAAGTTGACAAATGAAGGCTGACATTTAGCTGTGCTTTAATAGGCTGAACACCTAGCAAATCCTATTCCTTTATTTGTTCATTTTGTAATAAGTCTTGACATCACCTTCTCCTCTTTCTTAAATTTGCTTACTTAGCAGGGCACAATGCAGTTTTGATGTGCAATCTGATTTCAAAAGAATCTTTGAATCAGCTAATCTTCTGTACACTCACTGTAATTAAATATTATAGCACAAATGGTACATAAGATACTCATTTTCTTGAGAACCTCTTAGCACCAAAGAGCAATGACACAAAAAAGTATAGATTTTCAGAGTGCTTTTTTGGTAGGTTCTTTAGCTTGAACTTTTAACTCTTATAGCACCTTAAGTTTGCTAAAGCAATTCATACTGCAGACTGGAAATATCATTGTGATCTTTCATTTTGTCCTAAACTTTCATTTTATCTCAGTTTAACATCTGCTTACCTTTAAGCTATTTGCTTCATATACTTCTTTGCTTCAAGTCACCAGCTTGAAAGTATGCTTATAGGAAATGCCACACTGAATGAGTTTTACAATCAAGTTTGGTTGCCTCTTATGGGAATGTGACTAAAATATGTTTTGTCAGAGTATGACTACCATGCTGTATTGTTTTAATCCAGTAACTGATTTCCACCCGTATTTCTTTATCAATTAATTCCTTCCTCAGCCTTATTAGACACACTTAAACTACATAGTAGTTTCATAAATTCACATTCACCATTATACTTTTAATTTTATTAAAACCATCTCTTTCTGTCTCAAGAAGTAATTTAATTTTGGTTTTGGAGCCTACAGAATGGGAGAAAATCTTTACCACATGCACCTCAGATAGAGCATTAATTTCCAGGGTATATAAATAACTCAAAAAACTTAGCACCAAAAACCAAATAACCCAATCAATAAATGCACTAAGGAACTGAACAGACTTCACAGAAGAAATACAATTGATCAACAAATATATGAAAAAATGTTCAACATCTCTAGCAATTAGAGAAATGCAAATTAAAACTACACTGAGATTCCATCTCACTCCAGTCAGAATAACAATCATCAAGAATACAGGCAACAATAGATGTTGGTGAGAATGTGGGGAAAAAGGTACACTCATACATTGCATATGGGCCTGAAAATTGGTGAAACCAGTTTTGAAAGTCTGGAGATTCCTAAGAAAACTTAGAATGGAACCACTATTTGATCCAGTCATCCTACTCCTAAGTTTACACCCAAAGAACTTAAAACCAGCATTCTACAGTGACACGGCCACATCAATGTTTATAGCAGCTCAATTCACAATAGCTAAAAACTATGGAACCAACCAAGGTACCCTTCAATAGATGAATGAATAAAGAAATTGTGGTATATATGTATATATACAATGGAATATTATTCAGCCTGAAAGAAGAATGAATTATGTCATTTCCTGGTAAATGGATGGAACTGGAGATGCTAAGTGAAATAAGCCAATCCCAAAGAACCTAAGGCTAAATGTTTTCTCTGATATATGGATGCTAACTCACAATAAGGGGGGTTGGGTAGTGGTATCTGAACTAAACAGAGGAGAGTGAAGGGAGGAGAGGGGACATGGAGGTAGGAATGATAGTAGAATGAATCAGACATTATTACCCTAAGTGCATATATGATTACATGACCTGTGTAACTCTACATCATGTACAACCAGATGAATGAGAAGCTATACTAATGTATGATGTGTCAAAATGCATTCTACTGCCATGTATAACATTAGGGAAAAAACCTATAAAGGAGAGCACAAAAACACAATTTTAAACCTCAGATACAGATAATAAGTAATTTATAGATCAATGAGAACTCAAAAGCCTTGAGACTGTGAGAGGCTGCTTTCCATTGCAGAGTTCCTGAAAAGCTGAAGAAATGAAGGGTCCAGCTGCCTTTTAAAATTATATTACAAATAGGACGGATTGATTGAAATTCTGTTTAAAAGCATTTAGATTTCCTTTGCTCTGCCTCTTTCTCCTTCCACACACACCAGGAGAAAGTCTTCAGAGGTCAAACCAGAGGTATTCTATGCACAAAAAGAAGAGCACAGTGGAAGAAAGGGTGATTCAGGTCTCTTCTCCTGTACTCAGCTACGAGCAAAATAGCAGCCAAGCTTTGAACTACCTCACAGAAGAAACACAGCCAGCAGAGAATGAGACTGATCAGCCAAAAGCTCACCCCTTGCACACAGATTCCAATGTGTTTTAAAACAGGAACATGTAGCACAGGATTACTAATTATTTGAGAATAGCCTCCAGTATAAGACCTAAAACACAAACAAAAGGGGAATGAGGCAATGAGGGAGAACAAAACTCCAAAATAACTAAAATTAAACAGAGAGAACAAAAGATTTTGAAATATATGAAAGAAATACAGGAGATGAGAGCAAGAAAAATTCAGAAAAAGGTTTTTTTTTTTGTTTTTTTTTAAAGATGAACAGAAAACTAAATAGAATGTTTGGAAGACAAAGTAAGAACATCCTGAAAGGGTGTAATAAAAAGACTAAAAGATGAACAGTAGGAAGAAAAGAAACAATTACAGGTTAAGTACAGGAGGTTCAATATCTGAATAATAGGTGAGTGTGGTGATGCATGCCTATAATCCAATGACTTAGGAGGCTCAGGCAGGAGTATCACAAGTTTGAGGCCAGTCTTAGCAACTTAATGAGGCTCTAAGTAATTTTGTGAGACTCTGTCTTAAAATAAAAAATAAAAAGGTTTGGGGATATAGCTCAGTGTTAAAGCACCCCTCAATTCAATCCCTATCACTTTCCCCCCCAAAGAAATCTGATTGGAAATTCTAGGAAAACGAGGCAGAAAAACAAAACAAATAACAAAAACAAAAGGAGAGGAAGCTCTCAAAGAAGTAATAATGGTAATTATTTCTAAATTGGATGCTGTGAGTTTTTATATTGAAAGAACTATTAAGGGCCCAGAACCAGACATTGAATAAAAGACCTCTTTCAAGGTACATCAAATTGAAATTCTGGAACAGTAGGGACAAAAAGAAGATTCCACTAACTGCTCAAGTGAGAAAAATAGGTGAGGAATCAGAATGACATCTAACTTATTGAAAACACCACCAGGAAAGCTGGAAGATAATGGTGCAATGCTTTCACAATTCTGAGGGAAAAGTTGTTCTATTTTTTATTTCTATTCTGGACAGACAGTTACCCAAACATGGGGGGAGAATAAAGTCATTTTCAAGGCATACAACTCAAAAATCTATTTATCATGCAATCTGAAACTGGCAGATGGAGAGGGAGGTCCTGAAATGACAGCTCTGTACCAAGCCTCTCCCATCTAGAACGGGAGCAACTGCTCAGGATGGGAGAGTGAGATGGAGAGCTCTAACAGGAAATTCTAAAGTGTTCAGATGTATTAACAACACGTGTATAGCTCTGGAGGTAAGTCTAGGACAAATTAATGATAGGTAAATGGAAGGTATATAAAATTACGCAAATTGAAAAGGAGAACATTATTAATCCTAGGGAAAGTAAGATTATAAAGAAGGAAATGTAATAACTGTTAAAACTATAATAACTGATTTAACTAAAATCATTCTCTATGCTGAAAGGATGGGGAAGGGGAAATATGGATCTGTATATCCTAGAGGCAGGGCCTTGCATAAGAAGGCCAATTCTTATATCGTAGGAAGTCAACAGTAATCAAAGAATAAGATCAATAAAAATATTAGCATAAATATATTATCTTAAAACATAAGAGTAGATACCCATAGACACTGCTGAAAGACATCAACGTCATTGCCTCTGAGGAGCAGGGATGAGGATAGATTGGAAAAAGGAATTTGGAAAAAAGACTTTAGAATTCTTTGAACATACACATGTAACTTGAATACAATTAAAGTATTATTTTATCCCCTGAAAATATGTTTTGAACACAAACAGGAGTAGAGTATATGTACTGTGCTCCCATGAAAATATCCTGTAGATCATGTCATTATCAATGCCATAAGTGAAAACTCCTACATTTTAAGAGTTACATATGATTTCATAGACTACACATACTTGCTGGCATGCAAATTTATAAATGTACATATTGGGATATTATAGTCTCAGAAATAAAAATCTAGGTCAAAATTTTGAGATATTTCCATATTGTCCTCCAAAGATACCATTCCCAAACTTACAGCCTCACTAGCAATGTTTGAAAGGACTGAACTGTCCCACATACTCACTATATATCAAAACTATCATTGCATTTGGAATGTTAAAGCACATATTGTCATTTTAACTTATATTTAAATTTATTTTTCCAAAAACTATCTACTCCATTCCAATTAAAAAAAAATCTATCCTTATTCAGATCCCTTCTCCATTCTCTTTTTTCAAAAAGTTGGACAAAATTTTTCCTTCCCAGAAAATATTATGTTTTTACTTTCTCTGAGCATTGTATATTCATATGCACATATCACAATTATAGGTATGTTTCTATTTTTAAATCATGTACCAAAAATATTGATTGTGATATAAGGAGAATACTTTGTAGAATTTAACATGTGACACTTCATGTATTTCATGAGTTACTAATAAAATAAAAATGCTATAAATTAAAAGAAAATCAACACAATTCTTTCTTATTTAGAATTTTTCTTGTACTTGCTGAATATCATACAAACATATTTTTTTTACATCACTTGAGAATAAAAGTACTATGCTTTTTAAAAGTGTTAATTTATTTTATGGCTATAAGAAACACATTGGAACTGATGTATTTTGAAAAATGGTGAATTTCCAGGTGATATCTTAGCAAGATGATGCCTACAAAATACCAATATTAGTAAAACGGGCTTCTGTAGTTTTGGTTGAATTATTTTAAGTCACTTAAATAACCAGTTCTGAGAACCAAAACTAATATGCTATTAGATCATATGTAAACTTTCTGAAAAGACTTCTGGTACTAATAACCATAATTCTATAATATAGGAATTATTTTGATATAATTTGTGAGGCTTTATGGGTCTGTGATTTACATCCCTACTATGGTGTTAACGAGAGCAATTTTACAGGCATGTATTACCATAGAGGAAGGTATAAGATCAATGTAGGTTTGGTAACCCATGAAGATTTCCAAAGTTTGGAGGTGACATTGTCAGAAAAACATTAGACCACAGATATACATAAAAGTAAACTACAATGTTTCGTGATTCAAGGGCAGGTATATTTATTTTAAGATAATACAAGAATGTAAAACAGGTTGCTTTTCCATTGTAATTTATAATAAGGACAATTAATTGGAATTGAAGTTAATGAATTCCTTATTGTGAAATGATTCTGAGTACATTAAACCATTTGTCACATAAACTTTCTATAAAAGTATTCATAGTAAAATTTTATGTATAACTTAATCTTTGCAAAGAATAGTTTATAGAAGGAAATACTGAAAATAACTGCATATAAGTACTTAGCACATTATTTTCAAAGCATTTAAAATATTTAAATTGATGTAAACAAAAATCCAGTGAGATATTTTTGCCTCCTATATTACAGATAATGAAGTTCAAGTCAATCTCTGTAATTTACTATTCTCTTTCCATTTAAATGGATTAGGATGTTTTATTTATTCCCATTTTAATATTTTTGTTGCAGTCTTGTAAGCAGATATTCATCCACTCACCCTGGCAAGCAATAAATAATAATGATTGTGTATGTAGTACAGTGTTGTCATTGGGAGAATGAAGGATAATAAAGGATATTAAATGAGCTAATTTAATTTTACAATATTTCCCATGTACACAACATAATAGAACTTAGAGCCAAAGAGTAAACTACATTTTCCATTATTTTAGATAACAGATAATATTATGAATACTCAATGCAAAGTACAGTAGATAACCTTGAAAGCAGATGTAATTATTATACCATATGGGACTCTTAAAATTATGCATCTATTTTTCTATATTGCTATAATAAATAATATCAGATAAAGAATGTAAAAAGTCTAACAAACACAAAATCAATGCTAACAGTAACACTTCCTTGGAAATAACATTACTTTTATAAATAAGCTAATGCAGATCAATTTCACATTTAATAATTTATAAAAAAAGTCAGTGTTTTCTATTTTCATATGGAAAAGCAGGGTAATAGTTGGAGTGTATGTAACATTAAATATGTCTTAGGAAGATAAATGAACATATCTTCCACATGCAATGTATAAATATATTAGCTTAAATTCATGTACTATTTTTGTATAGTGTCCTTGTGTAAACTAAATGTTTTTAATTAAAGATTTCTATTTAGTACTATCAAATTATTCTCCATGTTAAAACCTAATTTTGTGACTGTTCAGTACAAAGTTTTTATTTTCTCTTTTAAGACATATTATTTTGAAATAATGAATTATACATTATTACTGGCATCACTTGTGTGTGGTCCTTTCACAAGAAACAGTATTAACTTCTATTTAAATATACATCAGCCTTCTAATTTGTTAGCTTTTTATAATACTCATTTTGATGCTAAACATAACTAAGAATATGCAATAAGTTACAGAGTTGTAAGATATTATTTTACTAGTGTTTTAACATATACCACCTGCAATCAGAATCAGCATCAAGTTTTAAACAATACAGCAACTACTATTACAACTGTCCCTGCTTCTAACTGTCAATATATGGCCTTTATTTAACTTTATTTTTTTTTTGAGAAAAAACAATTAGTTAAAATTTCTTCACTGTGTACATAAAAGAATATCAGACATTCTGTTGGCTTTGGTAAGTGAACAACAAAACTTTACACAAATCAAACAATATATGTTACTTAAGTACTTTTAAAATTAAAAGTACAATGTAAACCATCATATTATTTGTCAGCTTAATTTCTACTTGTTTTCCAAAATCACTTCAATATAATTAAGAACCTGATAAACAAAAAGGATTTAAAAACAATTCTAAGGGTGCTAAGATAAATCTGAAGCAATACTCATTTTCTGAAAATAAGTTCACAGTCCAAAACCAAAGAAAATATGCTGTCCTTTTTTAGGTGATCTACAGTCTATGAATCATAAATTATTTTGAAATGAGGAAAATTTCTAACAAATAAATAAAAATACTTTAAATATATTATTATATCATCAGTGGAAGTATGCATATACTTCTGAAGGGAATGAAAAAGTGCAGAGTTCAGTAAATCAAGGCAAAAGGTCAACTTGATTATATATAACATCTGTAGGAAGATGCATTTCATCTGTTTTATGTTTAAGAATTCAGTGCAAGAAAAACATAAATTTCATAGCATTTCACCTTTCCTTTTCTTTGTGTTCTGATTTCAGACTTGTTTCCACTCTCAGAAATTTTGCTTCTTGCATTTGTCATGTAGATAGTAATCCATTAATAATTGCTTTAGGAATATCTACTTTAAAAAGACATAATAATACAAAAGCAATATTTATTGAGGATATGACTGAGAAGTGATGGCATTAATCAAAATTCTTATGAAAATAATATGAAATAGTAAGACACTCAAAAACATTCCACATAAAATAGTAAGCAGACTTAAGTCAATCAAAAAGTTTTATTTTGAAGTTCAGTGTTTCATTAGAAACTTATCTAATCCTCGGTCCTTGGTCTAGAAAAAGAAAGCAATTTCTAGCTATGGTTCTCTACAGTAATATGTATAAAAAGTAGTGTCAGTGTGGTACTATTACAAATTGGTTAGGAATACTACCTATTATGGATGTCTAAATGAATGGTCCTACTTTTTAAAATAAATGTATTGTTTAAGTTCTCAGAGGCAGTATAAAGTTCCCTAAAATAGAGATTAGGGAAACCTTACTTCTTTGATTAGCTGGATCACAACAGTTACCACCTTAGACAAGTAAATACTTGCCTCTAAACATTTTAGCCCAGTCTTTCCCAAAGTAGATTCCAAAAACACTAGGTCTCAAAGCTACTTTGTAAAATGTTGATAACTGCAGTTTCCTTTAAAAGACAAAATGAACAGCAGCATATTAAGATCTAATAAATTCTATGGGGGAAGTAACCTATTTAACCATTTTTTCATAAACCTTGACTATGCAACTTTAAAAAAAATTTTTAGAAAAATATGCAGTGATATACTCAGGAACCGCTTTAGGAAACAAATGCTGCAGACATATATAAATGTTTCAAGTCTGAAGAAAATGGCAAGTAATAGGCATGTGAATATACTTACACTCATTTACAAAAACAAATTTCCATTGTGGAAATCTAATTAATCAGAACTCACAATCTGTATAGCTACAGTTGACTTTTAAAAGAAAAAAAGGAAAGACAAACCCTTCATTTTGGAGATTAGCAACAAGTTTGAGATAGTTCTTTGGGTCATTATAAATGGAACAGGTATCCTGAGTCTTATCAATTATTACAATCCATGGTGATAGCATAAAGAAATAAGATAGTTTTGACAACCAGAAAGACCTGAAGCTCAAATTCTAGTTTGTCACTTACTAGCAACTTATTTGGGCAAGTTACATGTGAACTCTTGTTTTTCTCTGGTGTTAAATGAGGTATCTATTTGAAAGAATTAAAGGAGATACTACATGTGGAAAAACACTGAATAGCATCAGACACCTTGAGTAATTCTAAAAACATTATCTACTAAGTTGTAACAGAAGTTCAGATCATGATCTCAAAAAATAGTAATAAATACTCTTTAGGTGCTAATAATGCTAGATTAAAATCATACGATTTAGATTAATTATGCTGTATCTGCTCAGGGACAAAACTATAAGTTTAACATAAGAATTTTTAAACACTCTAATGGCCTAAAAATACATTATAATTGTATTTCTCTCAGCTATATGTATTTTTTTGTGGTGCTATGGATCTAACGTAGGGTCTTATACATGCTTATATACCACTGAGCTATACTTTTAGCCCTTTATCAGCTATTTTTTAAATGTTATAGTAGAAAAATAACAATTCTTCCTTTGCCATTATTGAACAAATTTAGATAAACAGAGCTAACATACTTATCTGCTATGAAGTTCTTTTTTTAGGCAGGATTTGAAAGTGGGATACTTCTGGACTGTTTTATAGCCCTGTGGAAGAGAGAGTCAAGTGTTCAAATGTACATAAAGAAAAATTCAGCCTAATTTAATTTATATATGGAATTTAAAACTGTTAAGCTTATATAAATAGAGTAGGATGGTGGTTAGCAGGTGCTGATATGGCTGGAGTATACAGAAAGAAGCTGCCCAAAGGGTACAAAGTTCCACTCAGACAGGATGAATGAGTTCTCAAGATAAATTGCACAGAAAGGTAACCACTGTTAATAATTACGTATTGTATATTTCAAAATTGCTGAAAAATACATTTAAAGATGTTCTCACTACAAAATAATACATATGTGATGTGAAATATGTATTAACTTTATATAATTATCCACAATGTATTCATATTAAACATCACATTGTAACCCATAAATATATACAATTAGTATTTATCAATTAAAAACAAACTAAAAAAAAATTGAGCAAATGTAAATAAAATGCAAAGGGAACCACAGGAATGTAATATATACACAAAAATAAACATAAAACTTAAGGGAGAAATAGTGTCAAAGGTTTATAGCATAATTTATATTTAATTTGGTCTTTCTGCCTAAATTTTTTGCAGAAAAAGAGATTTTGAATTTATGTCCTTACAGCATTTGTGGCATAAATTGAAATACCAAAAATTAACCACTAGGTGGCAGTTAAATACACAGCATGTTTACCAAGACAGATTGGTTTTTAAGGTCATTCATTACATAATCTAAGACATAATAAAACAAAATCTAAGATGAATCTTGATTTTTTTCTCTATAGAATTTTTTCTACTTAAAGATATATAACATTTAGGAATACCCTTGCTAAAGATGGAAGACTGAATATATTAGCTGTTAATTTTAATAGAAAAAAATGTGTTTTCCGTTTGTGGTGGTACACCCATAAATATTTTAGATGTATATACATTTATTAGGTCATACTATATTTCAGGTTTTAAAGCATGGTTCTTAGAAAAACAATCACTGAATATCTAGCAATTACTTTTTAGTATATCAATACGAAAAAATAGTTGAACAGATAAAAATAATTTTAAATTTATTTCCATATGACAGAAATGAATATGTAGTGACTTAAAAGCCTTAAAATACCTAGAGGAAAGTTTCTCATATAAAAGGAGAAGTGGAGATATAACTGTTATATTAACAAGTCTCAAAAGCAAATGTGCAAGCAATTTTTCAAAAAATTTTGGCAATACTTCATCTCCAAAAAAGACATTAAACTAATTGCCTATAAAAAATTATTAGAAAATTATTGAAAAAGAATCTACTTTTTTCACCTAAAATTGTTTTTGTATGAGTATAGAAGGCCTATGACTTTTCTTTGCAAAGAAAGCATTTCATGCTTATATTGTTAAATATGTAAGTTGTTCCTGAATTTATTATTTTTCCCTCACATTTTAAAAAGGATATCAATAGGCTTGAAATTTGTAGGTTTACCCGGAATCCTCTATGGAGTCTGTCTTTCATAATCCCAATAAATTCTTTATAACTTAATTGATCATCTTTGTCAACATCAAAAATCTTGAAGACGGTATTCACTAAATGTGGTGAAAGTTTTAGTCCAGTAGCTACGTAGACAGCACGTTTAAATTCATCTAGAAAAGCGTCACAAAAAATGAAAAAAAGTAGATCATTAACATTGTTTTTAGTATGTGTTAATTACTGGAAAGGTTGTAAAGTTGTTTTCTAAACAAAGGTCACGATCTTGTATAACACAATACTTTTCATTAACCATGTTGTCTTTTAGGGAGCAAGAAGATAGTTTGTGGTTTTATTGAAAAGAGCAAGAAGCAGTTGTATTTCAGGTTTATAATGTATTCATAATTAGTATATGTTTAATAAGCATCTGTGACAGATTCTTTAAGTTCTGAGAAGTTCAGATAGGCAATGAGACACTTCCCAAACAACTGTTACACAGGGCCACACAAAAAGTACCAACAAAGTACAATGAGAATTTGAAATGAGTGAGTACTTCTGTCTACAGTGTGGAGTAGGGAGAGGAAGAGAAGGGCAGTGATTTGGGAAGGCTGTGATTTTGTTTTTGACCTAAACCTTAAAGGGTGAATTTCAGCTTTTAGGGATAGAGAATTACAGCCAAGATGATGTGAATGAAAAGAGGCATGGGTGCAGAAGAGAGAAGCATAAAACATGTTCAGAAAATAACAAACAGTCTGGTTTGGGCAAGCACAGGGAACATAAAGGATTCGAAGGAACTCTGTACAGATTGTGAGAACCTATACATTCTCCAACAGGCGATTTGGAAACTCAGGAGTTTTCTATAACTGTTGTATCACAGAAAGGTCAATTTGTGTTTTAGAAAGATTCTTCTTTGAGTTGTCTAGGAAACATCAGAAAGCAAAGTAGCTAGTGGCAGGAATGCCACATACATAGCTCACACAACAGTCCTTTTAAGAAGTAAACTCCCAAATTAAGATGCTAGTAGTAGCAAAAGAAAAGGAAGAAGCAGATATGTTCCTAGGTCTTATAAAAGCAGTACAATTTTTTTCCATTTCCTTAGTAATAGAAAGAGCAACCTTCTATTCTGAAGCTAGTAAGCTGATAATGATTTTTTTAAAAAGACATATCATGGTAATAAAGTCTGATCTGTGAAAGCATGGCTTCCCAAAGTTTTGGTTTTAAAACACTAAATTAGGCTGAGATGATATCAACATCACAAACATATCAATTTCTTTGTTGTAGACTAGAAAAAGGATGAAATACAATTTTCTCAGGTTTCTTTAGTCAATGAATGAGGTCTTATAACGGATCTATGGATGTTAATTTTGTTTGGTGCTGGGGGTCAAAACCAAGTCATTACTGATCCATACCCCAAACCCCTCTATGTTTCTGAAAGAGGATTATTATCATCACTTAGGAAGTTCAGTTTGGCTTCTCCCTGGAATTGAGCAGTAAAAAACCCAAGACTGTTCTCTGAGATTTAATAAGCTTGTAAAGCTTATTATGCCACAGATTATGGCAGAGACATTACAGTAAATTCATCTTTTTTAAAAAATATTTTTTTAGTTGTTGATAGACCTTTATTTTATGTTTATTTTTATGTGGTGCTGAGAATCGAAACCATTGCCTCACACTTGCTAGGCACATGCTCTATCACTGAGCTACAATCCCAGCACCAATAAAATCATCTTAAAAGATAAAAACAGAAAGTCCTCCTATGGTAATAATTTTATAAAAGGACATGTCCTTGAGGGGAGAGAAGGTGATGATCATTGTCACAGAATTCTAGCAAAAGAACTTGGCTTCATAGCCAAACAACAGTGTTGGAACAAGTGAGCTGGTCCTGAGGACTACAGCATTCTGAATTCTATTTTAGTTGTATTTCTGTGTAAATGAAGCAAAACTGATATATAATTTTATACATCATTCTCAAAATTAGTTAATGTAAATTCATGGTTGAGAGGTGGCTCTGCTGATAAATTTCTGGTTTTTGTGCCAGCAGGTATTAAATCAGGAAAATAAATACCATCCTGTGAGAATGTTGGAACATGACCAGCTGGCTCTTCCATAGGTAGACACATGTCCTTCAATATTATCAAGTAGCCAACAAGGTTTCTTCTTCTTTGAATATTTTTACAAACATTATTTTCCCATAATATGAAATTGAGGACAAAAAAGAAATTTAAAAATTTAGCTCATTTACCCTAAACTTGCTCCATTTTCTTTTAAGTGTCAGAGCTACTTTTCTATGAAAATATAAATCAGACTTTCAGGCAAGTTGATGGGTGACACCATCTATCTAGTTGACTTATTGCCAAAGTCTCTAGGAACAATATAGGATTATTTTTTGCTTTAAATGTTTGAAGGGTGATTACTTACCTTGTCCTATAGAGCGACTTGCAAAGTTATACATATTAAGGGCTATTGCAAAGTCTTCTAAGTTGTTCAGAAACTGGAAAAATGATCTGAATTCATCAAATGTGATGCCCTATTTTGAAAAATAGATGTAAATGCAATTAGTAGTGTCAAATTTATTAAAATAACTATCTACACTTAATATAAGAAAACAAATTAATCTGTAGTAATCTGTAGTATATCTTGGAAGTAAACATGTCTAGAGCCCATGTTGGAATTTTTTCTCCAAATGGAATCTAAGATTCACTTAACCTTATTTTCACTGGGTAGTGTTGTTACCATTACAATATATTTTTAAACACCGTCATATAAGCACAAAGTTCCAAACAATGCTACAATAAAAAATGAATTAAAAAGTTTTGATTTTGAAAACCCTCTAAGGTTCAATTTTTTAACCCTGAAAATATGGTAATTAAGAAAAAAACATAAGAAACAGTTTCCTTTGCATATGTACTCCCTTAAATATGATTCAGTATTCTATCATTAATGTCTTTAGAATGACAATGCAAAATCAAAATGCTAACCCGGAGTCAACAGTAGTCTATTTGAACTTGTTCCTGTCATGATAATGCTACCAAGACAGCAGGAGAAAGTCAATGACTGACCAGATACAGCACTGGCAGGCCCCAAACAGGCCTCAGGGTAGGACTGTAAAGGACTGGTGGCAAGAGTGGCTTCTTCTGGAATGTAGTACAATTGCTACCACTGATATTACAGGCAAATAAATAGAAAGGTTATTAGAAATAAGTACAAGGAATCTCAGAGTACAGATTGGACAGGAGATGAATTTTAGTTAATGTGTTCTCAACAAAATTAACACAAATGAGAAAGTACAGAGAGAAAAGAGCAGAGAGGCAAGAGTTTAGGCTTAACAAATTCTGACTTTAATATGGGGGTAAAAGATAAAGGGACACTAAAGAAGCAGCACTGAAAAGCAAGGGAAAGAACCAGAGGAGTCTATTTTCACTTAATAGCTAGCTACTAATTAATGATTTATTATCAAAATATCCAATTTTTGGTATACATTATTTCCACTTCAATTACAACCCCTCTTTTAACTTGCAACATGAAAATCCTCATTATATTTTCGTACTTTTGTTTTTTTCTTGCATTCATTTATGGCCACTCCAATACTAGATCCTACTTTGTGACCTAATCCCACCTGCCATATCTTCTAGAGAGGGCAGTTAGAATCAGTTAGGAAGACTGCACCAGAAGGAACTGTCTTGATGAGGAGAACTTGCTGCCAGGGAAAATGATCACTGCTCGGTTCTGTACGAGTTTACACTGTAACGAGATGCCATAGCAGTAGTCTCTATCTCCGGATGACAAATTACAAGTAAAAAGCCAGAAAGATGGAATATTTTTAAGCAAAGGAGTAATAAAAATATCAATACTTTTTTTTGGGAGGGTACTAGGGATTGCACCCAGGGGGCTTTACCACTGAGCTACATCTTCCCCCCACTTTTTCTTTTTTATTTTGAGATAGGGTCTCTAAGTTGCTTAGGGCCTAGCTAAACTGCTAAGGCTGGCCTTGAACTTGTGATTCTCCTCAGTCTTCTAAGTTAAAAATATCATTGAGGAGAATGAATTTAAGAAACAAATCAAAGAATGACGGGCTACAATGTTCAACATCTGAATCTTTAGATTTTTCTTTTTTTTTTTTTTTCTTTGAACCGGGGATTGAACTCAGGGGCATTCGGCCACAGAGCCACATCCCCAGCCCTATTTTGAATTTTATTAGAGACAGGGTCTCACTGAGTTGCTTAGGGCCTCACTAAGTTACTGAGGCTGGTTTTGAACTCAGCCTCCCGAGTCGCTTGGATTACAGGCGTGCGCCACCACGCCCAGCTAGATTTTTCAAAATATGATTCTCAAAGTTTGGAAAGACAGATCAAATTTAAAACCACACCATAATTCTCTTGTACAGATTAAACACTGTGTTTGAAAATATGAAACTGTAAAATAAAAAGTGGGACATTTATTTTTAAGGAGATAATTTGAAAAAAGTCATCTTTAACAGCAGTGAGGGGCACATAATCTGGATAAGAGGTAAAGAGAAGAGATGTGGCCTCTTTTTGCCTTCCCATCATTATCCCCTGAATAGAATGTATCCATTGAATGTATCCATGAACTATTAGAGGTAAGATGAAATAAGTGGTTTACAGGCTCACAAAAATAAAGCAATGATAAAAATTTAAAAACTCAAAGCATCAAAAATATAACTGAAAGTACGGACATAAATCCAAATATCTAAATATCTGTGGTCAGTTTTCCACAGGGTACCCCCACCATTTACTGGGGAAGAAACTATCTTTTCAACATATTTGCTGAGATAATTAGATATTCACATGCAAAAATCAAACCCTTACTACTTCATACCATTTTATACAAATTAACTCAAAGTTGAACAAAGACCTAAATTTAATAACCAAAACTAAAAATTTATACAACACACACACACACACACACACACAAAACAAAAAACAAACCCAGAGATAAAATTTCATAACCTATCAATTGGCAATGGTTTTCTCAAATATGACACTAAGAACACAAGACAAATGAAAGAAAAATATAGATAAACCTGAACTTCATCAAAATTAAAAATCTGTAAGGATCAAAGGGCACTATCAAGAAAGTGAAAAGACAACCTACCACAGAATGGGAGAAAAAAGTTTCAAATCATATATCTGATAAGAATCCAGTATACAGAATAAACAAAGTACTCTCACAAATCAGTAACAAAAAGATGACTCAATTAAATAAATAGGCAAAGGACTTGAACAGACAGTTCTTCAAAAGAGATATACACATGGCCAACAAACACATGAAAAAATGTTGGGGAAATGCAAATCAAAACCATAGTGAGACACCACTTCATACCCACTAGAATGACTAAACCAAACAGAGAGACAGTAACAAGTGGTGATGAGGATGGAGAGAAATTAGAAACCTTATGTGTTGCTAATGGAATTGTAAAAACTGTATATATAGTTGCTTTGGAAAACAGTTTGGGAGTGCCTTGAAATGTTAAAGCATAAGGTTGCCATGCCTAGATCTTTACTCCAAAGTATAGTCTCAATTCTTTTTTTTTTTAATTTTTTTAGATGCTGACAGACCTTTCCTTTTATTATTTTATTTATATGTGGTGTTGAGAATCAAACCCAGTGCCTCACACATCCTAGGCAAGTGCTCTACCACTGAGCCACAACCCCAGTCCCTATTCTCAATTCTTTTGAAAACTGAAAACACGTGTTCATATAAAAGGCTGCACACAAGGTTCCTAAGAGTCAAAATTGAAGACAACTCAAAAGTTCAACTGAGAGACAGCGAAATTGAGTATATTCATACACTGAGTATTATTTGGCAAATAGAAAGGAACAAAGTGCTGACACTTACTACAACAGGGATGAACTTTTACTAAGTAAAAGAAATCAGACACAAAAGGTCACACACTGTAAGATTCCACTAAAATGAAGTATCTATATTAGACAAATCCATGAAAGAAAGAAGATTGGTGGTTTCCAGGATCTGAGGGGTAGGGGAATGGGTAATCACTGCTTAATGGGTATAGGGTTTCTGTTAGAAATGATGAAAAAGTTCTGGAAGTAGACAGTAGTGATGGTTGCACGACACTGTGAAAGTATTTAATGCCACTCAATTTTATACTTTAAAATGGTTAAGATGGAAATTTTATGCTTTGTGTATATTTTATAATAAAAATCACATATATTTATTGAAAAATGATATTCAGGATGCAAACATATAGGTGCATTTGGCTTGAACAGCAGTAATTTATAAGTAGATAAAACTGAGAGAATAAGATATAGTTCAGTAAAGATTGCTAGTATTACACTAATTGTTCACACTGATAATGTGCTTGGTCTGTAGCCATGATAATAGCTGCCAAAAAAAAGATTTGATTTTCTAATATGTGTACTTTTAATCTCTAACATGATTAAAGCATGTAAGGCTGAAAAAACTTAAAAGTAGAGAAGAAAAATGGGGGAATGACATCATGGACAATGGCCAACTAGGGTACTTAAAGAATCAGTCCCTTCACAGAAACAACTACAAACCTGGAAAGAATGAAAGAATCAAAAAAAATTTTTGAACCCTATAATTGAATCCAAATTTATAGCAACCTGACTAATGACTATTGAAGAAAGAGGTGGATGAACTTCACTGATAAAATGTTGGGGTACTTTTATCTGTTTAATTATCAATCATTATTTTTGGGCTGCATAAGTGGCCTTGGGTATGGTGGCTGGCATTCTTAATGTGGTCTACTGGTGTCAGGAGATGCACCTGGACCTTGTTCTTAAAATACTGTGGGGTGTGATTCAACCTGTCTCATGGTTCCCTGAGAGACCAGAAAAGAGAGTGACTTTTCTTTGGGCTCTCTCCCCCTTGGACTGGAACAACATTCCTGGTGATAGAGTATCTGTCAAGAGATTTAAATACACACACACACATACTCAGACACACACACTCCAAACCTACCTGGATCAAGGGATGAAAAATGTGACAAATAGCAGACAAAATTCAAAAGCTTGGAAAGAAGGAGGCAGGTAAGAATGGTTATTTGAGCAATAAAAACTCAAAAGGCCATTGTACCATTGTATATTTCTAGGAAATAGGTATACAATGTATATGCCCAGGAAAGATGCATGCTAAAAAAAGACAAGAGGAGTCTAGGCTATGGCCTCTGGCAGGACTGCATGCAGTCCATGAGCAGTTGGTGAAGGCTAAGTAAGAGTTTCAGGACATCTGGCTCAGAGTTTGAGTGCTCATCTCAGAGTCAAGTTGCAGAGAGCAGGAGAGCACTACTGTTTTTCTTTTTGGGTCTAGGAATATAAAGAAATCTCTGACAAGTCACTGGCTGACCACTAAGACAACAAAGAAGAAACTTTGGTAATTAAATACCACAAGGGATCTATATTCCTTTACAAAATAATTTGACAAAGTCAAAGAAATGGATGGTTGCATGGGGAAAAACTCATTTCCAGAGTTACTATATCATAATACTCAAAACGTTTAGATTTTTGGAAAAAAATTACAAGGCATGCAAATAATAAGGAGAATATCACACATCTGCAGAAAAAAAAAAAAATCAGCAGAAACCATTCCTGAGGAATGCCAGACACTGGACTGACTAGACAAAGACTTTAAATCAACTGTCTTAAAAGAATTAAAGGAAACCATGAATAAATAACTTTAAAAGAAAAACCTGGGAAAATAATATATGAACAAAATGAGAATATCAAAGAGACAAATTATAAAAGGGACCAAAGAAAAATTCTGGAGATGCGAAGCATAATAGCTGAAATGAAAACCTTACCACAGAGGTTCAAGAACAGATCTGAGCAGGCAGAAGAAAGGATCAGAGAAACTGAGGAAGGACAACTGAAATTATTCAGTCTGAGAAGAAAGGAAAAAGAATGAAAAAAGCAAAGGGGGCACCATCAAGAGTACCAACATATGCTTTATGAGACTGAAAGAAGGAATAGAGAGAGATGCACACAAAGATACTTGAAAAAATGATTGAAAACTTTCCAAATCTGATGAATGACCTAAGTCAACATTCAAGATGTTTAAGTGGAATAAACTCAAAGAGACCCGCATCAAGACAAATTATTATCAAGATACTGAAAGCCAAAGACAGACAATCTTGCAGGCAGCAAGAGAGAAGTGATTCCTGAGTAGAAGTGATCCTCAATAAGAATAATAGCTGACTTCTCATCAAAGTTGTGGAGGTAAGATGTGAGTGAATGATACACTTCAAATTTTGAAAGAAAAGTCTGCCAACCAAGAATTCTATACTGGCAAAACAATCCTTCCAAAATGAAAAAGAAATTAAGATATTCCTAGATAAACAAAAGCTGAGTTTATTACTAGAAGGTTTACACTACCCAAAAATATACAAATACTAGAGAAATTCTTTGATGCTGAAAAGAAAGGAAACTAGATAACTTGTACCCATATGAAGAAATATGGGTAACTTGTATTCCTCAGTCTATACCCAAAGGACCTAAAATCAGAATACTACAGTGATGCAGCCACATCAATGTTCATAGCTGCTCAGTTCACAATAGCTAGATTGTGGAACAAACCTAGATGCCCTTCAATTGAAGAATGGAAAAAGAAATTGTGGTATATACACACAATGGAATATTACTCAACCATAAAGAAAAATAAAATTGTGGCATTTGCTGGCAAATGGACGGAGTTGGAGAATATCATGCTAAGTGAAATAAGCCAAGTCCAAAAAACCAAAGGCAGAATGTTTTAGCTGATAAGTGGATAATGATACACATGGGGGGAGGGGTGGCGGAGGGGGCAAGAGAAGAATGGAGGAACTTTAGATTACGTAGAGGGAAATGAGAGGGGGAGGGGCGGGGGTATGAAAAATGGTGGAATGAGACAGACATCATTACCCTATGTACATGTATGTTTACATGAATGGTGTCAATCTACATCATGCACAACTATAGAAATGAAAAGTTGTAACCCATTTGTGTACAATGAATCAAAATATAGTCTGTAAAAATAAGAAATAAAAAAAGGAATTGAAAAATGGTATTCAAACAAATACATGTACATGAATATGCTTAGCAGCACTATTCACAATAGCCAAAAGGTAAAAAAAGCCTAATGTCTATGGACAGATGAATGAAAAATCAAATTGTAGCACATACATACAATGAATTATTTGTTCAGTCACTGTGAGAAATGAAGTACTGATACAAGTGACAATGTGGATGCATCTCAAAATTACGAAAGAATTTGAAAGTTTACATATTGTATGTTTCTATTTATGAAATATGTAGAATAGTCAAATTCACAGAGAAAGCAGCATGATGGCTGTCAGGTGCCAGAGGGAAGAGAAAATGGGGAGGAACTGCTTAAGTTACAGGGTTTACTTTTAGTGTAATGACAATGTTTTGTAAGTAGACTAGGAGTTTCCATTAATTGAACAGGATATGTGGTAAATGGAACAAGTTTTGTAAACTTGGAGCCTCAGGTATTTACTGGATCTCCAAATGGAGAGGCTGAGTAGGCTGTATGTAAAAGGTTGAAATTCTGAAGACAAGTTTAAGCAGGAAACATGACCTAAGTTCCACACACTAATGACTACTATTAGCATCCCTGATTGCACCCCTGAAAACTATATGTCCATATCCAACTGTCTGCTTATTACCTGTACTTAGATATCTAGTAGGAATATCAAACTTAACTTGTTCCTAATAAAACTCTTGATTCTGTCCAAATCCTTAATCTATAGTAGTCTTACTTAGCTCAGAAAATGGTACCATTGTTTTACCTTGATCCCTCTTTTTACTTCACATTGAGATATAATCCATAAACAAGTTCTATCAGTTCTGTTTTCAACAATCCAATACCTGACCCTTTTCCCTACTTTTATCTCGGTCCAAGTCATGCTTATCTTGTACCTGGACTCTTATAAAAGCATCTTAACTTGTCTCTTTCAAAGCTGGGCCAACTAAAGTTTATCCTGTAATGTAGCAGCCAAGATGATTTTTTGAAACATCAATCAGATTATATGTGGTATATGAATAAGATCATATCTGAGTATTAAAGTAGACAGTCAATACTTATTGAGTAAATACTTGGATAAATAAACTCTAAAGCAAGGTTGGCAAACTTATTCAGTAAAAGGCATGAGACTTTTCCATTTCTGCTGCTATACATGGTCTCTGTTGTTGCTATTCATCATTATGGTACAAAAGCAGTCACAGACAATACATTAAATGAATGAACAAGACTGTGTTCCAATAAGATTTTATTTACAAAAATGGGAGATGGGGTAGTTTAGATGATTCCTGCTTTAAAATTTAAATAATATAACACCATCAGTATCATTATTAGAATAAAATATATCATTATTAGATATCACTGATATAAAATATATCATTATTAGAATAAAATATAAATTCCTTACCTTGGTTTATAGGGTCTTATGAAACCTAACCCATACCTATCTCTTCCTCCTTATCACCTACTACTTTATGATTTACTTTAGGAAATGCCTTTTGGCATTTTCTCAAACTAAGCTTTTCCCTCCCCAGGCTTTTGGTATTTGCTCTGCCAGAAATGCTCTTTATCCAGATCTTTGCAGAGGTCACTCCTCACAGGTTCTCTTCAGAAGAGCCCACTCTGATAGTCTGTCTACCTTCTTTTCCATTCACCATGATTTTTTCATAACATTCATCAGTATCTGAATGTATAATATTTATTTTTTGTTTAATTTATTTTATCTCTATTTCTATGAAAGAAATTTTTATTTGTCTTGTCATTTTATCCTTAGTGCTTAATATAAGGACACATAAATAGCAGATAAGTATCTACTTAATAAATATCTGCTAGATAAATGAATGGAAATAAAAATATTTTATACACATGAAATGCAATTCCAAGACTTCCCTGCCCTTCCCTGCATTGGAGAGAAAAGAAGTAAGGGAAAGACCTAATAAGTAGGGTGTGGGTAGAAATATCACCAGCCTGCAAGGATGTTTTCAGAATTAATATGGTAATGCAGAAAAGAAATCAGTCTGGATCAATTAATGTTGGTGCAAATTTTTTTTATTTCTATTGTACTGATTTATAGTGTTTAAGATGCCTCTATCAATAGAAAGTTTTTAGAAGCTGAATTTAACAAGACTTTTCATTTTGAAATAATTTTAGATGTAGAAATTAACTGTGAAAGCAGTATAAAGAATTCCTATAAACTTGTCATTCCTGAAATTTGACCTAATGAATTTATAGATTTTGATATTTCCATTTAATAAAAGAAGAAAGGGAAAAAATTTCAAGGCTCTAAACAATACCATAGTAGTTTGCGTACTAGTTTCTAATATTTATTTTTTAGGGAATTATGTATGAGTTGGAAAAATTCAGCTTAACAGGTAAAACAGATAAAAAGTTCCCTGATTAAAAGGCAATATAAACTAATGGCCAAATATATCAAGTCCTTTTTTTCTCATTCCTTTGGGGACCTAGAGAATTGTTAACATTGTCACAGTGTATCCATTCTAAACAAAGTCAAACATTTGCAAGTTTTTCTTGGAAAGATTAACCTGATCCTTCTATAAACACAAATAGAGGCAATATGTCCAAAACATCCCATGCTTAAAAGGGTACTTGTGACACCAGTTCTATTTGGTTGCAATGATGCATTCAAATACCACTAGATAATGCAACTGCTCAGTAGTGCTGACAACACATTTGTTACTAAACAAATAGACAACCAGTTGTCTCAGGTTCTTAACCATTCAGACCGTCCAAACTCTTTGAAAAGCCTCACTTCAACTGCTGATAAGATCACTCACTCATCAATGGCAGTCTTCAAATGACCTTTTATTAAGGGTGTTATAGAAATGAATGGAGTGTGAGACAAATGATGTCAATATAAACTGTTTTGAAGTGATGGTCATGTACTAGTCAAAGCATACAACTCAGCAGAATTCTCTTAAAAATAATATTCTTAATTTGAATAAAACAACTGCTAATAGCCTTAAAGGTTTTTGGCATACCAAAAAAAAAAAAAAAAAAAATACGGGTGTCTACCTGGAATTTAAAATTAATTTTTTTTAAATTTGGAGAGAACACTTGGGACACAAAAGAATAAAATCTATCCAAAATATCTTTGATTCACAGAGGAGAAAGAAAATTAACAGAAGAGGTATTTTATAGACCTAGTAATTACAAGATAATGTATATAACAAAATAAATACAGTGGATTGGATACCTTTTCTTCAGGTATACTGTAACGAACATTTTCCAAAAATACTGATGTATTTTCCACATTTGTGTATCGTAGAAGAATATGAGCAAAATCTTCTTCACTGATGGTATTCATTCCATTAGAGTAGGAAAGGAATTCTATTTCCAGAACTTCTGTTTGAAGGTTATCCATGAATCTATGATAAAGTACAATAAAAAATGAATAAGAACAATGATCAAATTCTCACTGTCCTAAAGAATTATTTGGAAACAAGTTAATTAAATGATGACTCAAAGCTTTATGAAATTTCTCTCCGTAAATGGGAAAGAAAAGAGGACAAGTAATAAGAGGCTTTATCACTCAATGGCCATGGCACCTTGGGCAAATAACCTCTCAGGGCTTAAGTTTCTGCATTTTACAGTGGAGATAATAAATACACCTTGCAGAGTGGTGATGATATTTAAATTGTTTAATTACTACTGTGGCTTATTGAGACTAAGGTATGGGAAATATACTCTCTTCTGGATATATAGGTGATAACAATCAATACAGACATGTAGGCATTTTTCTTTCAACAACTTCCTGTCACAATAATCAATATAACCACTGAAATAAAGGTACTGGTGGAAGTGGATATTTATTATAAAGAGTATCCTCAGTTAAGATGAAAGTAGCTAACTGGTATTGCACTAGATGATTTCTAATGACATTAGCATTCTAACAATTTTCATTAAAAATTAAACTCACCTATAAAAATCTTCAAAGTTCAGCTCGGCTTTTCCTTTCTTTCCAAAAAAGTGTACAAGAAGTGTAGTATCTGCTACTAAACTTGTGATGTCGTCAGCACGCTTAAAAAAAAAAAATCACAATTTAAAAGATAACTGTAATTAAAAAGATAGGATGAAAGTCCTCAAATAATTTTATCAACATATAAATATCAAGAATGCAAAGGTACAAATATTAGAACGAAAAGCACAGGCTATATTAATAAATATAATTACAGTTAAAAGAAGTTCAAATTTTGAAAACAAAAATTTGAACAAAACTGATTTTCATCCCCCCAAAATGTTAAAGACATGACTATATTTAAGAAGTTTTTAATCTCAGATTATGCATATAGGGAACCTGTACTTTAAATTATCTGAGATAGTTTTAATCCTCTAGCAATCATACAAGTATACTATTTTCATTTCAATAATTTGATTTGCATTTTCCTAATCAACCTGAAAAATCCATTTTTTATAGGTGGTCAAAAGAGGTAAATTTTTTTGGATGTACTTAGAGATTCAGAACTGACAGGAATGACCCCAAACTTCATAAAACAGGTTCTTTTAATGATGATACTTTCCTAATATATTAAATAACAATGATATTTTAAACAGACGATACTGTATTTTGAAACTACAGTGATAAAATATCTTGGAATCTAAATAATTTTTTCAAAGAAAGGGCTTACATGATTTCCTTGAATGCATCACAAGTTAATACTAGAGGATTTTTTCCTTTCCACACAACTTAGTAAACTACATTCCAACAATGTATTCTTCAAACTGTTTGATTATATTCCTTATAAAGTTCAATGGCTATGAAAACTTCCTCTTTTCTTTAAAACTTTATAGGTCTTCCTTTTTCTTTCCTCCTTCCCTCTCCTCCTTCTTCACATAGACATTAATTCATACTTATTTTTATAAACTCAGGTACAAAAATCATAAAATTCAAATGAATGTAACTCTCCTACATAGCATCCTAGGAAATGTAAGAAACCTAAGAGGTTAAATGTTCACTGAAGAACACGTGCAGTGAAATGTGTTACTTCTGGGCAGGAATATTGACAGTACTTCAGAACAGGACGCAGGGAAAAACAAAAACCAAAAAAACTTCTCAACTCAGGACTTGTTTTCTATTGTCCCTGACAAAAAGTCTCATTTCATCCACCTCTACACAATAAAATTTGATATCTGATTCCTCACAACCCTCCTTCCAGTGTTTCACGAACACAGCTATTTTATCCTTCAACACTGGATGGATCTTTGTTTCCTTTCTCCCTGGCATTAAATATTTTTTTTTCTTCTAGTGGTTTCTATGAAGTAGCAGAGATCACACCTTCTGATTTCCCTTCTAACATGTACCTCTATTAATGCATTAAACTGTTATTCTACAGTGATTTCTATGCTCCTTTGATGATCTATGTCTATTCTAAGACTTCTCAATAGTTGGAATACCTGAGAAATTCCTATTAAGACTAGCAACTTCTTTGAAGGTCTGATAGCAATTTGATCTGTTGGTAGAGGAAAAATAATATAGGCAGGTAGTCAAGTGCAACATACTATTTTTAAAATATATCTTCTTAAAATATATTCAGTGCTATATATGTAAAGGAGGCTACAATTTGAATTACTCTGGAAAGGCACTATTTCACCAGTAGCTTTAAGAAGGCAGACTGCTCTAATGGAAAAAGGCCAGGATTTAAAATCAGAAATTTTGTTTCATTGACTTTTTTGATCCTCAGCTTCATTATGTGTTAAATAGGAATAATTTTCATCTACAATATCAAGTGTGTGGATAAAGTTAAAATATGAATGTAAAGAAAATTACACAAATGTTCTTATTGGTAGCCATAAAATATGGACAGCACTGCAGGGAAAAACACACCTATTGACACTCTTTTATGACTCAAATATCTAGTTTATTCAGTTTATAACCCTTGAAACAAATAAATAGGGGACGGAAGTATCTCTGAAGGCATGAGTAAGTGAAGCATGAGAGGAGGTTCTAGACAGTCTGCATGCAAAACCAGGGTATTTGTTTGGGAGCTAGAAAAATAGGGCACGAGCCAGGTGCAGTGGCACATGCTTATAATCCCAGCAGCTCAGGAGGCTGAGGCAGGAGGATCTAGAGTTTGAAGCCAGACTCAGCAAAAGTGAAGCACTAGGCAACTCAGTGAGACCCTGTCTCTAAACAAAATACAAAACCAGGGGCTAGGGATGTGGCTCTGTGGTCAAGAGCTCTTGAATTCAATCCCTGGTACTCCCCCACCAAAAAAAAAAAAAAAAAAAAAAAAGAAAAAAAGAAAAAAAAAAAAAAAAAAATGAGGCAGAAGGAAAAGGGAGAAAGTGTGTAAGGAGTAAAATGAATGGTATTTTTTCCAAAAGTTGCTTACTTCACAAATAAGCAGTAGAGTGATGAGCAAATTAAATGATGAGTTCCAGGGTCAGGTGGCAGGCATTGAATACTGACACTTCTCATTATTTAAGTGACCCTGGGGAAGTTAACCTTCCTGAGGACATTGTTGTCCTCAGGAATAGTAACAGTATGTACCCTAAAAAGTTGTTCAAAAGCTATATAACACATACAAATATTTTAGCACTATGACTATGACATTGTAAATGTTCAATAAATGTCAGCTATTATTATGTATTTTTGCCAAACAAATATATTTCAAGAAGTTGAAAAAGGATTAGACACAACCAAAAAAATATTGAAAGTAATTGGAAAAAAGGATTTTTATATGGCCATTCTTATTTTTTGTTATTGAAAACACATGCTATATAGATATGAAAAAAAATGCCTTAAAAATGAGAGGTTCCAGGAACACCCAAAACTAGTGAACTCAAATAATAAAATTAAGGAACGTTTTCCTCTGATATTGTGATATCACTTACCACAAGACACAGCATACTAAAATGAGGTGGCTTGGTTTTATACAGGCTTGAAATAATGACCTCACTTGGCCAGTTCTCATGCCCATTAAGTAGAGCACATCTTAAAATGTTTCAGCATTAAAATCTTATTAGATTCAGGTTACACTTATCCAGATAATCCAGATCCACAGAGGCATAAGTAACAGTTTGATGTTAGAGAAAAAATTAGAAAATGGAGATGGGGAAAACTTGTTTCCCCATTACTAAATGGGGAAACAGTACTGCTTAGAGTCACTGAAAACTATACCAGTGTCCTTGGTATCCTAACAGTGTTATATAACGTAAAGTACAAGAGACTTAAGACAATAATAAAGACTTTATCCCCTTGATTCTTATGCTCATTGTTAAAACAAAATAAATTCAGGTGTTTTCACAACAAAGCCAGAAAAAGTCACAAAAGAACCAATGGGTCATTTACATGAAAGGCTATTATCTAATTTTGTTTTGATTAAAAATTATTTTAGGTTGGGGTATAGCTCAGTGATAGAGTGCTTGCTTAGCATGCATTAGGTCCTGGGTTCAATTCCCAGCACTAAAAGTAAATAATTTTAAACAGTCAAATAAAAAATGAAATAAATTTGTACAAAATACAAATTGATTCAGTTATTAAACTAGGGAACTTTAGATAGCCTTTCAATATCTTTTCATTTATTACAATGTGATAATACTCTTTTAAATTCTACCTAAGGGATGAAGACATGCAAATTTTCATCATATGATTTTATAATAATTTTTAAAAAGGGTGTTTTAAGACCATTTTTAGGGTACCAAAGGTATGTCACAGATTGTTAAACCAGAAAGAGGTATAAAATTAGCTCTGGGAAGCTGTAAAAGCCAGTGCCAGCATACCTCTGATAGAACCATATATATTTTCTAACCATCTTATACAAATCGTAGAACTCTCTGAGTATGCAAGACCTGACTAGTCTTCTGATATAAAACATCCCAATATTTAAATTAAATTCAAAATCTAATTGGCAGATTTTATCTGTCAGAATTTTAGCAGAGTTACATAGGAGTAAAGAAAGGCTGGATATTGGGAGGTGGACACTCTAGTATGGGGAGAGACAACAGTGATATGGCTGTTAATTTGAAGCCAGGAAGCTAGGCCACAGTTGGTTGGCTTGTAGGGACTTGCAGAGGTAGTGTTCCCAGTTACTCTTATTTTTAAGTAGACTACTCCATCCTACTTAAATGATTATAAAATAAAGTATTTCTAATATATCTGTAAACCGAACATCTTTCACTTCATACCTAAACATGGCTCAAATTTAAAAGGTAATTTTACAAGTTAATAGATGGTGATAATTACTTCATATTTATATATCACAGGTTAAGCATAGGGAAAAATGTATAATTTATTTGTTTTGGGACTTTAAAATTGAGAAGAAATGACAAAATTTCCCTAGTCTAGGGATGCCAATTGAATAACACTATGAAGATGGATAACAGAGTACAACAGAAATCACAACTAAGCCAGGCAGAGTGGCACACCCCTGCAGTGCCAGCTGCTTGTGGGGCTGAGGCAGGAGGATTCTTTGAGCCCAGGAGTTGGTGA